>CM060600.1:35489031-35684031 GCA_030578255.1 Tiaroga cobitis | reverse complement strand
TAAATGGCAATAAAGATTACCTATTAATTGTCATTTAAGTGAAATTACTGAACTTAAATATACAAGCTTGATAAAAATGATCATTCTAGAGGAAAATTTCAAATGGCACTTAGAGGCTCTTGCATCTGAACTCTTCATTTTTATCCCATATTTGTGTATTGCTTGACAACATAAGGTCTGACTCCGCTGGAACGGATGGGAGTTTGCTCTGCGCTGCTGCCTATCATGACACAGCAGACTTCAAGGCACAACAGGCTCAGAAACAGACAGAAAGTGTATTTGTTATTGCATGCTGTCCTAAAAAAACAGCTTATATTATAAATAAAAAGCATGATTTATATATAAATGAATATTAGTGAATTTCTGAATGTAAACACGCTATCATAACATTACAAATTTGCAAGCTACATCATAGATACTTTTGTATTTGATACTGCATTGACCTGTTAAGGTTCCTGAGCAGCATAAATGACACCAAACGAGAGTATATTGGGAGAGCCGAGTTATCATGAACATCCAAGCGGCATGCACCTCTCAATGGAGCTGTATTTCGTCTCATCGTTTGTCTTTACAGTTATTGGAAAGCTGTAAGAAGCTCCGTTTTTTACAGCTAAAATATACTGCGTGGGTCATGTGATCTCATTTCCTGAACCCCAGAGGAAGCGAGTCAATGCATAAATTTATGCATTCAGATCCTCGGTCCAAATGAAAACTGGTGCTGTCTGTCCTGTGATCGGTGAAAAGGTGAGTGAACAAATGACCTGTGGTTATTCCATCACATTCTGGGATGTTTCAACAGAGTTTGTGGATTAAGCATGGCCTGCGGATACAGATAGTACAAACATTATCTATTTCAAACATGCATGGATTCGTCAAACAGAGCACACACATGCAAGAATTTCACAGATATCAAGGCCAGTAATCCTGCACATGCTGCTGGTCCATCAACGCATGAATGGAATAATAAAGACACTGCAGCATCTTACAAAATACACTGCTTCATCATTCAGATGACAATTCTGTCAGATCTTAAATCCTATTGTTTTATGTATGCAACAAACTCACTGGCCACTTTATTAGATACACCTGTTTAACTGCGGTTAATGCAAACATCTAATTAGCCAATCACACGGCAGAAACCCTTTTAGATGTAGACATGATCTGGGGTGCGTTCCCCGAAAGCATCGTTAGCCAACTATGGTCGCAAGTTATGTCGTTACCAATAGAGTTCAATGGAAATTGCGATCATAGTTGGATAACGATGCTTTCGGGAAACGCACTCCAGAACGAGCCGCTGAGCATCAGAATGGGGAAGAAAGGTGATTTAAGAGACTTTGAACGTTGCATGGTTGTTGGTGTCAGACGGGCTGGTCTGAGTATTTTAGAAACTGCTGGTCTACTGGGATATGCACAGCCATCTCTAGGGTTTACAGAGAATGGTCAAAAAAAAAAAAGCATTGTTTTGGCTTGCATATTTCTATATTGAACATTAATGATGTAAAGGAAAAACAATATAAGGTTAAAACAGATGATTATTGCATTAAATGATTATAACTTAGTCATTTCTTTTGTTCCCTCGGTTGAAAGTAGAACAATTTTTTTTTTAAATTGTTTTAGTTATGATTACATTTTTAATCAATGTCATCTGAAGTTTTCAATAACAAAGAAAAGATTAAACTGGAGAAACGTTTTAAAGGATTCGACTCCTGTTTCAAAAGATCTGTACAGAAATTAATTGAAAAGAGTTTGGGTACATTGCTAAACCAAAACATTTCGAGATATGAAAACCAAGAAAAATGTCAGATAAAAGCATAATCATAAGCAGTTTGTTTAACAGCAAGAGTTATGAGAAGAGCTCTTTCAATGGTACAGTTAATAGCAACTTGATAATGAGAGTTCATAATTGAAAGTTGCAGTTTTTAAAGAGTTTCAAACTCATTTGGGAACTTGTGTGTCAAAATCGGTCACTGATTCCAAAATATGCACATAGTAAAAGCCATGTTATTGCCGTCAGGAGCATGAAATATTGTAGACCAGTGTTTCCCAACCCTGCACCTGGAGGCACAACAACACTTCACATTTTTAATTGTCGTACATGTAGACCTACCATATGAAATAAAGCCAAAGTGTTATTTTAATAAGTGAAGATGGTAATGGTGTTTCTACAGTTGTTTAGGCCTCCTCTGGTGAGATCTCATTGGCTACGTTTACATGCAACTAAATAATCCGTTAGTAATCGGATTGATGGCTCATTTGGACTGAAAAGCCTTCATGTCAACACCTTATTCGATCTGATTGAGCTCGATCCGAATAAAATTACGATCGGATTGGAAGGGGTGGTGACGTCATGTGCAATGCAGAGAAATGGCCCAATGACGCGTGGAACGAGCTGTTGTTGTTATTAAATGAAGTGTCCCGAATGTCTGCTCATCTCTTCTCTTTTCTTCTGTTCCTCTTATCTTCCTGCTTCTTAACTGCATCACTAATGCTCAATCACCACTCGTAGAGTCGATCTACTTTATTTCACTAACTGCGACTTTGTGTTGGTTTGTTTTAGGTTTAATGCAGGCCTGATCTGTCGGAGCAGAACTGGCTAGGTGGCGCTGTCACAAAAAAAAACCAAAAAAAAAAACCGAGGGTCCTAGAAATGCGGTCCTGAAACTGCAGCCTCTGATATGCAGGAATAAAGAATTAGGGAAAAATTCCATCAATGGCGAGGAAAGAGTTAAGTTATCAGCGTATATAATAAAATCCACATCGCCTCAAATTGCCCCGTGTCACCAGAGCATCATCACAGTTGGGATTGTTTAGATCTTTCACCTGCATTTCCTGTTGGAAGTCACTTGGTGATTTTCCTCCAATTTCCCTATTCTGAGGAACGCTTTCACACGCCAGCGTAATGAATGAAAATCAGTGAACCGCTGAGGCTTGAAGGAGCGAACCCAGATGCGGTCGACTGGCGTCTGTCCAGCTCTGTGAACTCGTCAGGAAATCCAATTAGAGAAGTGAAAGTCATCTCTGACCCGTGCCAGTTCTCCAGCCAGTTCTGCTTCCCCTGCTATATGCATCAACACAAGGATATAATGAAGCCAAAGTCGGTTATTCTTGAAAAAAAAAAAAGAAGCTAATTGGCAGTGAAAGAATAAACTATTTCATACGGAGTGTCGTCCAGTGGAGGCCTGATCCTGTTTGGACAGCCTGCCATATGTAAACTAATTATCAAATCAGATTTACAGTATTTGAAGAGCGGGAATGCAATCTGGAGAGCAGACAAACTGGGCATCGGAAGCACTGAGGATTGTTTCCCTCTGCAGAAACACTAATTCTCTGCAGTGATCTTCCGTCAGTCGCATGGCTTCTGTCGTCTTTTGTTAACGATGCAAATTTGACTGCAGTAATTAGTTGCCTGGCGTCGCTATAACCGAGAATAAATGATTTCTGCATCAATAATTCATTCAGCACTGTCAGTAGGTGTTTGAATCCCGTTAATTAGCTTGGATATACATATATTCCTGGGTGCGCGGGTTTTCTGGCTTTTTCCTGTTTTGCAGAACCTTCTGAACTCTGTAACTTCAATCTATTTGTGTTGTCATCTAAGAAAGATTTAGCAGCATTCAGAAATCTGATAAAGATCGTACTGCTCTATTAATTACAACAATTATTTTCACATTGACAATGAACAGGATGGAAATAAAGAGATCAAGTGAGTCATTACACGAAGACGTCATCAGTCATCTCTCCTTCCTCTCGTCACGTGATAAGTGAAATCTGACTCCTGCTGCGACTCTTACATTGCCCAACTGAACTAAGGCCTTGTTTACAGCTGGTATTAAGATGCGTTTTATACAATCGGATCACAAGTGGACGACTCTAAATACAGGTGTAAACGGGGTCTAAAATGCTTTAAGCTTGTCCACTTTCTGCCACTTCCAGAGGTAGTGAAAACACATTAGACCGGATTGCTTTCGTAGTGTAAACACTCATGTGGTCGAGTGTGTTCAAACAGCCACTAAACACCGTCTTCTCTCCGTCTACTGTCCTCATGAGGGAACATTATGGGAAGAGCTCTTGCCAGACGGGGTTTAATCTTTATCGGCTGGAGACTCAAGTTTGGTTTGAAGAAGAAAAACGTACCAAGCACAATGTTCTCTCCATCCCTGATTTCTAACACACACACTCACAGCGTTCGTCTGGTCTCGCGGCTCAGAGCAGAAACTAAAGCTGATTCTCTCCGTGTGTTTTTCTGTCGTCTCCAGGCGTGTTCATATGTAAATTGCGTGAGCTTATTTTGCCATTAGATTGAAAGATCTGAAAAAGCCCATTAATTTACCTGTAATAGACCCTCCCCTCGAAGAAGTCAGGACAGAAGTGCTTGAAAGTGAACAAAAGAGACGGATTAAAACACTAGGTGATCAGATCGACCAAAACACATCCTAATACCAACTGTAAACAGGGCCTTAATGGTTTTTATTTCTATATAAAAGCAAAACAACAGTGGGGCGGTGCCGCAGTGACCAAGTAATATAATCGGTGTACGGCTGAACCAAGTGTGCCGCACCAGCCCTGAAAAGAGAAGATTTCGATCGCCCCCTGGTGGCTGGCTGCAGTATAGGTCATAAACCCCGCTCTCTCAATGTAATCCAATGGGGCGGGAATTGGAATGTAATCCAATTACACTTTTTTTTCTGTCATTTTAGCCAGTTCTTATCATGCAGGTTTTCCAATAAGTTTGGTTTTAGGTTATTTGATGCTATAAAAACGAGGTGTGACGTCATGATTGACAGCTGTGCTTGCGAATGAGTCACGGGAGCATGAATGTGGGCGGGACCGTGATACCACAGCTCCTCCTCAGGATCGATACTGCGCAGACTTGGGCTCTGAATGGCGTAATCGGCAAAGACCGTTACTGGGATATTTTGGCTTCATTTTTATACAGTGGAAGGAAGCAGAAACCTAAAAAGAGTCCATCTTTTTTTAGTCTATGGGCTGAACCAAGCGTGCCGCACAAGCCCTAAAAAGTGAAGCCAAAACGTCTCGATCGCCCCCCGGTGGCCGGTCCTAGTATAGGTCATAAACCCCGCCTCCCCATGTTATTCAACGGCACGTGAGACTAACTAAACAATTAAATTACACTTCAAATATCTTTTTTTCCAAATATGATTTCTGTCATTTACTGTAGTTTTTATCACGCTGATGTAATTTCAAGTGTTTGTTTTTCAAATAAGTTTGTTTTTAGTTTGTTATTTGATGCAGTGGTGTGACGTTATGATTGACAGCTGTGATTGACAGGTTCTCTGAGCTAAGTAGTCACTGAAGCAACAACAGACTTTTTTTCGTGATCTTCGGAGGACTGAGGAGATTGGAGCCTTAAATTGAATATCTAAACTTCTATAATTCATTTAAAAAAAGTGCAGGAGCGTGTGCTTGCGATTGATTCTGCTAGAGTGAGGGCGGGGCTTTGATTTCACGGCTTTACTTCCGGCTCACGACTGCGCAGGTCTGGTCCCGAAAACGCTTCTGCGCAGACTCAAGTTCCAAGATGTCAGCGCCATATCGGGACACTGGCGGCTTCAGTTCTGACCAATGGAAGAGAGCGAAGGGGCGTCGTTCATCTTTTTTTACAGTCTATGGGCTGAACAGTGTAACCGGCAACACCGACTACCACAGCAAGCGGTTTCCTCCAGACATGACGCTTGAAACTGAGGTTCATCAGACCAGAGGAGCTTGTTTCTCTTTTCTGAGAGTCCTTTGGGTGCTTTTTTGATCATTCTGATTGGTGGGTTTTCATGTGTCTGGCCGCTCTGCCACAAAGACCTCTGCCATAATACATTTTTAATTACTTTCTCATACATGTACTTCTCATACATGTCTTTTGTCTTTACCTTCACTATTCACAGGGACACTTGTAATATTGAAACATTTTGTTCATCGTTATTAACAGTTCCTTGTTGTAAAAAGGTAAATAAAGAAAAATATTGAATAGTTTTGGTCAATATCCTTTATTTCGCTCAGTTTTTCTGAAGTGAGAAGATCCGTTTTGTCCTGTTTGACATGACATACACTCAGAGTAGGTTTATGGCGTCAGAAAGGAGACACGTTTGGCCAGTCCAGCTTGTTGCTGTAAAGATAAGACTGGAGTAGGTGATTCAGAAAACTTCAAAATGATATCTGGATGCTCTACCGCCAGTCCAGATAAGCGCTTCATCATTAGGGCATTTCATGCCTTTTTCCCGTCAGCCATGATCGACAGGTGTGTCGCAATACCTGAGGAGATTATCCCATCCCGACCCCCACCACAATCCATTTGTAACATTCAGTTGTTCCAGCCTAATCCTGAATTTGAGCTGAAATGGCATTTATAGTCTTCCTGTAAAAGGAATGTTTAAATATATATAATTCTTAAATCAAGCTAAATTACTTAATATATTATATATATATATATATTATATATATATATATATTTTTTCCTTGTTTTAACCATAAACTCACTTAATTTTGATACATTAAATATCATTTTCAAATTTGTTATAGTTTTAGAATGACAAAACATTTTTATTTTTATAAAAACCAGCCCAAACTGTTATAAATATTGAATACTTTGGAGCACAGACTTAAATTTGGTCTCTTTTTAAATACGACACTTGGTAGATTAATTCTGCAGTCAAAAAATGAAAAAAGTTAACTTAAAAAAAGTTATAGAATTTTAAATTTATTGTTATGAAAATGAACAAAAATACTTTTTTCAAATTTCCTTATAAAAACATATAAAAAACGTTACTCTAAAACTGAGAGAAAATTTAAATGATAAATCTAAACAAGTTGTGCTTCAAATTTGAGATAGATATCTAAAAAAAATAGCTTTCAGTAAGATTTTGTTTGGGCGCAGTACCAAACGTTTCCACTAGATGAAATTAGTTTCCCATTAATTTCCAATGCGCTCATTTTTTGACCGCGAGGAGCACAAGTGTGAATATTTTTTTCAGGACCATTTAACCTTTTTTAATCATGTCCATGATTTTTTTTTTCACACAGCAAGTGCCAAAAACTTTACCAAATACCACTCAGATGAAGTAAAAAATTCTAAATGAATGAATGGTGCATGAATAGGCATTATTATAATAAATGTAAAAGCATAAACTCACTTAATTTTGATAAATTTTTCAGCAAACAAGACCTAATATATTATCTCCTAGTAAGTATAAGTAAATGTATCTTTATTTAAGAATGTTTAGATATTTGTACTGGAAAACAAAATATGAAAATATAGAACATATTTTTTGCAGTGTTGGTTTTGTGATTCCGCCTTGGGAAATGTGAACCGCAATGAGATCAATCGATGGAAGGCCAGAACGGAAAACAGCTTGGATATACTCAGACACACTAAACCGATGGTAAAGTCTTGCAATAGTTTGGAAAAATCCCCAACAATGAAGACGGTGAAGACCACCGGGACGCATGTACACACACCGGCTGAAATCCAAGACATCCCCAAGGAACAAAGAAGAAAGAAAATAAAGCAGCTCTATCATTTCACCTTGAATGCATTTCATCAGGCTTCTCTTATCCCGCTCTCTCCCGCTCCGGGCGGCTCTGGACCCCGTCACTCCGGGGACAATGGCTGTCACGGCATGAACGCTGCCCACTGAAGCCTGACTGCCGGATTGTCAAAGCCTTTGGAAAACAAGGCCCTCCTTTTCCGTACACAAGCCTCGGAGACCTGCGCGGTGCGGAGCGTTAGAAACACGGGACTAAACGAAGTCCTGACAGTTTGACCAATTGAACCTCGGGAGTAAAAGATGTGGGGAGAAGTGAGACAATCAGAGCGACAGAGCAGGAATGAACTTAGTGAAAAGCGTTTAGCCTTAATGAAAATGTGTCACTGCAAAGCCTTGCTGCTGATAAACAGGGGACTCTTTGTTTAAAAAGAAAAAACATCCCCAATCTGCTCACTTGTTTTTTTGATTGACACAGTTACTGTTCATTTGCTCAGAGGCTTTGGTCCTGGAAGTATTTTTCCTTTAATCTTAATTATTTCAAAACAATCAACTTGAGATGAATCAAACAACACTGAAAAAATATGGTTGTAAAATCAATCTTCACTCTGAAATTGCCAGTGAATTTCACAAATAATTACAAAGAAATGCCAAGGAACACATTATTCACACATACAGTCTTTTACTGGTAAATAACCGGCAAGAGATCATGTGTAAACAGGAGGAGCTTTTCCAAAATATTGGTAAACTGGTTCCAGCAATTTACCAGTAAACCCTCTTTTACACAGAGATTCTGGAAAATACACTGATAATGTGTCTGGGAATTTGTCCCGTCCCGGGATCATTTGATTTTGGTTCATTCACACTGCCAGTGATTTTCTGGAATCTGTGCGCGTGTGTTCAAACACATCCCGTAAAGACGTGACATCAGGATGTGACTGACGTATAATATCTCTGCAGCGTCTAAGGGTGTATTCACACCTGCCTTGTTTGGTTCGATTGAATCGAACTCTAGTTCGTTTCCCCCCTTGGTGCGGACCTTTTGGCCAGTTGTGAATACAGCAATCGAACTCGGGTGCGGACCAAACAACCGAACCGAGACCCAGCTGAAGAGGTGGTCTCGGTACGGTTCCAAACGAACTCTGGTACGGTTCGAATTTCTGTCCAATGAATGAATGACCTTAAGCACATGTGTGGTTTTGCTTACAAATTTTGGTTCACTTGCAAAAAGAGCAGTGTGAAAGCGAACCGTACCAAAAAAGAAAAAGAAAAAAAAAGTATTTGGTCCGGACCAAAGCAAGTGAACTATCGGACTTTCCTGGTGTGAATACACCCTAAGTTTGCTTATGATCTGCGATTTCTCGAAACCACGCTCGTGCATTTCGTTCCTGATTTGATCATAACCTAGCGCATCGCGTACCGTTCCACTGAGCTGGCGAAGGACCTCAGCTTCAGCATCATCACACACTCCTTACATCATTGATTACGGCTTTTTGTTCACACAGATAATTGATCCCGGTAATGTAACTAGGTCCCCATTCCGGAATAGATCCCGGAATCAATCCCGGGACATGTTTGCGTTCACACAGAAGGCACTCCAGCAATTTTATGGCAATTGTCTGGGATCGCCGCGCTGTGAGAAAGGGGCTTAAGGAAGTTGTAACATTACCAGTAAATTACCGGTAATGTGCTCTGTGTGAACGCGGAATGAAGATTATCGGTATGATAACATACAACGTAAGAACGCGTTGGCGTAAGAAATCTGCTTTGGGCCAATCATGAAGTTCTTATGGAGATGACGTGATTACTCTGCGATTACTCTACACTTTTCTGGAAACACTTCAGGAGTCGCGATCTGATTGGTTGAATTCTACAGGATGTCTGGGAGACGTGTGTGTTGCGCTATTTATCGATCCGCCTGGAAACAAATCCTGTGACGCCAAAACCCCTTGTGGAAGAAGGAGTTGTGTTTACAACTGTGACGATGAGCGCTTATCTGGATCAACTAAACGCTGGATTTCCAAAAGTACGGGAAGTTCACGGCTCTATTGTTGCAGTAAACTTGCACAACGTTCTCGAATGAATAATTTATTACATGCACGCCGGTCTGTTATTGTAGGGACATTGACATTATATTGTCATGCCGCTAAACATGACGCGGAACTAAACGGACTGTGATTGGTTGCGTTACAGTCAAACGTCCTCTTGGGCGGTCGGTCCTTGGCCAAGAAAAGCTGCGATAGAGTCCAGACCTTCTGCCGTCAGTCTGAAGCTCTGGCTACGCGAGACTGGACCAAAGATTACTCATTTTATCCCTTAAAACTCATCACCCAAATGACATATTTAAACTTTTTTTTTTTCCTTGACAAAAAATTTCTTCATGGGTTAAAATAGCTTGAATGTAACTCGACACCTTTGCCTCATTTAGCATACGAGGTTCTATGAATATGCAAACGAGCCCCGCCTCCACTCACTCACTCCCGCTCAGAGATCCACTCGTTGATCACAAGGTCGTTTGTGACGTCAGAAACACCAGCGATTTCAAACCGTGTTTTTGAGACTGTCTTTGGTTCACTGCAGTTTTAAGCAGAAAATACTCAGCAATGCTGTCGACTTATGAATTTACACATGGTTTGTCTTAAAGCATATTAAAAACACCACATAGACATACAAACAACATTAAAAGCTTTTTTTTTTTTTTTTTTTTTTACCCCAGGGGGACTTTAAGGCTAGGTCCACAATAATTCGGATACATTTGAAAACAGCATTTTCGTTTAAAAACGCTCTCCGTCCACACTAGCGTTTTCAGGCGTTTTCCGACAACGTTTCAGTGTGGATGAGAAACTTCTAAATTCACCTTACTGCGCATGTGTGAAACCTCACAAAAGCTCACCGAGATGATACAGATGGAAAAATAAATAATAAAGTTATCGCAAGAATTATCGCAAAATTCTTCTAACAGGATCATTTTATTTAGCAAAATTTCTCACCATCACTGATGTGTCCAGGTCGCACTCAGTCACCATATGTCTGGTCTAAAACGCAACTGCTCTCCTGTATTGCCGCAGGACAGCAAATGTGAGTACATTTTCTGTCATCTGTGCAGGACTGTGATATGAAGAGTGTGCAAAGTAACATTTTAGCAACAGTGTGAAAGTGAATAGCACATAACAGGCACAATACCGGTAAACATGAATATCTATTGGTACAACATGGATCACATGACTAAACTTACGTCATCGTTTTCAAATACCTCCGGCTTCACAGTCCACACTGCAACGCGAAAACCAGACTGATCTCATAAAATTGCGTGTGTATGACACGCCAATTCGTATTTCCATTTTTGGCGTGCTATCACCACGCATAATCGCTTTTCAGCGTGTTTATGAACGCCGTTGACTTAACGTTATTACTGTATATATAAATATATGACCTACCTCAACCCCGTCCCTAAACCTAGCTGTCACTGGGGTTAATAGCATTTATGAGTCTTCCCCTACCATAGGAAAAAAAATATATCGCTCCCCAGATGTAGATCTACATTTTGCTTCGTTTCGCTCCGACATTTAATGGCGTGTACATATACGCGGAATCACTTGGACATTAATGGCGTAGACATACACGCGGATAGCTCAAAATGCATATAGATAACACGCCACTTGACTTGAAAGTGTATGTTTACGCAAAAGTCATGGTGTCACGTTTTCAAATTTATCCGCTTTGTAGAGCGTTTTCCAAAAGCTACGTTTTCATTTACGTAAAGGTCCCGTTCTTCGTGTTTTTTTGAAGCTATGATTGTGTTTACAGTGTGCAATATAACATGTGTTCATGTCTCGCGTGTAAAAAAACCAGTGTTGGGCAGTAGCTTCGCTACAAGTAGTGATGTTACTAGCTTAACTACATTTCTCAGTAGCGTCGTGGTAGCGTCGCTGTTTTCTGAATAAAATAGCTTTTCAGTAGCGAAGCTCTTTTTTTGATCAAGTAGTGCGGTAACGTCCAGACAAGCTGAAGCTACATTTTCTGAAGCACAAGCTCAAATAGGATGCTAATACAACTGCTAAGGATCACTGATCCTGGATCATTAAGTGACACCGCCCTACCATAGCGCTCTACTACACGGATCTGCCGGTGACGACTTCATTTTGTTTTACGGCGGTTGGCAAACAGCTTTTAGTGCATTACCGCCACCTTCTGTTTCGGAAGGGGACATCACATACTCTACTTGGGCTGACACGCAGGTGACACGCTACTTGATGGAAAGATGGCAGAGGGTGAGGACAGAGGAATTGATCCAGAGTGGGGAGTCGCCGTGGCCGTACCTCGAGAAGTACATGATACTAATTGAGACAGCAGAGAAAAGTATGTCTTTAGATGCTTATTGTGCAATCCAAAAAAGAAGCTGCTCTCAACTTCGAAGACATCAAACACGAATTTGAGAACACACATTCAGGTGATTCCCGAATAAGATAGCTAACACAACCATCGCAATTCAGTAGTCTAACGTTACAGCTAGCAACTTGTCAACAGCTAACCACTAGCTAGATTCCTTGAATTGGTAACACTTTATAATAACGGAACGTTCAATTATAAGTTCATTAACTAATAATTTATAAATGACATAACTGAACAAAACATTTGTTTAGAATGTTATCATACCACTTTTTATTCATTTATGAATATATAGTCATGTTTTGTAAATGATTAGTTCGTCATTAACTAATAACTTATAAATTATATATAAATATTATAAATAACTGAGTTAACAAAACATTACTATACATTCATAAATTATTAATAAGTGGTACGATAACAGTAACATTTTATAAATGTTTTGTTTACTCAGTTATTTATAATATTTATATATAATTTATAAGTTATTAGTTAATGACGAACTAATCATTTACAAAACATGACTATATATTCATAAATGAATAAAAAGTGGTATGATAACATTCTAAACAAATGTTTTGTTCAGTTATGTCATTTATAAATTATTAGTTAATGAACTAATCATATATAAAACATGACTATCATAAATTCAAGTGCTGTATTGTCATTGTGTACAGTCAGGGGCTTCCAGTAGGTTATGTTAAATTAACTTATCAGCACAGACTTGTGTTCTGTGTGGAGTAAATTACTGTTTTTCTACAAGTCATTTACACTTTCTGCATCACTTAACCCTTGTGCATTGTTCAAATTCACTACCCTTTCGTTATGTTCGTGGCTGAAAACAGCCACTACTTTAAACTGCTGTAAAAATGTATCAGATAAATATTTTTTTCAAATTTTTTTGCATAAATCTATTAATCAACCTCAGTCCTGTTCAAAACTACTAAATGTTTTAAAAAAAATCAGGATTTTAACTCTTTAATTGCCAAATTCATAAATCATGTCACAGATTTGGGGAAAAAACCCCCCCAAATGACTGATTTTCAATATAAAATGTGATTGTAGACTGGATTTTTTTTTACCTTTTATCACAGTCTTGGAC
This sequence comes from Tiaroga cobitis, assembly GCA_030578255.1. Taxonomy (NCBI): domain Eukaryota; kingdom Metazoa; phylum Chordata; class Actinopteri; order Cypriniformes; family Leuciscidae; genus Tiaroga; species Tiaroga cobitis. The sequence goes on along the minus strand of CM060600.1, from coordinate 35,671,047 downwards.
ATGTCAAAGATTAGAAACAACATTGGTTTTGATGCATTGTTAGTTTTTGTGCAGCATCAGATTTTAACTTTTTCTCCCTCATTTACTGTTCGTGGCTGTTTTTGCCCCATTGACTTCCATTATAACCACATTTTTTGATTGCAAAGCCATGACACCATATAATCATGCTTTTTTGATTGTTGGTGGTTTTCCCTGTTGGGAAGAGGTAAAATTTGTAATTTTTACTGTTGATAACCAGGTGGCACCATTAACCCTTTAGATAGGGCCTGTTAAAAAAAAGCCTAGTTTCTGGCTTTTACATGGAGTTGTATGGAGTATAATGGCATATTAAAGTGTGTGTGTGTGTGTGTGAGTGTGAGAGAGAGAGTGTGAGAACTCACCTTGATGCGTCTGAGAATATCAAAATATGCACCTCAGCTCTCAGAACTACATGGAGTAAACAAAAACAAAGTAAGTGTATTTATGCATCTGCTGCCTTTTGATGGTGAGAAATGCAGACTAAACAAAAACATCCATCCATCCATCCATCTTCTTCCGCTTATCCGGGGTCGGGTCGCGGGGGCAGCAGTCTAAGCAGAGATGCCCAGACTTCCCTCTCCCTAGACACTTCCTCCAGCTCTTCCGGGGGGACACCGAGGCGTTCCCAGGCCAGCCGGGAGACATAGTCCCTCCAGCGTGTCCTAGGTCTTCCCCGGGGTCTCCTCCCAGTGTAAACAAAAACAAATCAAGTGGATTTAAAAACTTGCATGCAAGCCTGCTGGTCATTTGATGGTGAGAAGAGCAGCAAGCAACATGAGAAAGGTCTTGACTTGTAGTGAAGTGTTAGAGATGATTTTCCCCCAAATCTGTGACATGATTTATGAATTTGGCAATTAAAGAGTTAAAATCCTGATTTTTTTTAAAAACATTTAATAGTTTTGAACAGGACTGAGGTTGATTAATAGATTTATGCAAAAAAAAATTAAAAAAATATTTATCTGATACATTTTTACAGCAGTTTAAAGTAGTGGCTGTTTTCAGCCACGAACATAACGAAAGGGTAGTGAATTTGCCCACAGTGTACTGTTGAGTTTTTGAAAAATTTCAAAGCATTTTCCCAAAATATGTGTCAAAATAAGATTTGTCACCAAAAATCATTCCATTTGCTGAAACACGGAGAAAGTTATGGCCAAATTAAGACTCAAAAATACCCCGTAGTGGCTGAAAACGTCCCCAACAGCACACAAGGGTTAAGTCAGTGTAAATCAGTGTAATAAGTGTAAACTATTAATCACGGATATATACGGTATCATACCACAATCATTTATGAACGTATATAGAATTAATAAATTACTTATAACTGAATTAAAACATTCATAAAATGTTAGCATAAAACATATTAATCATTTATGAATGTATAGTCATATTTTGTAAATGATTAGTTCATCATTAACTAATAACTTTTAAGGGACTTATAACTGAACATTATTATAAAGTGTTACCCAAACTTAAATACATAAATAAATACAGTACATATAGGAGGGAAGAGGTGGGGAAAGAATTAAGGATTCTTTCAGAGGAAAAGTTTAAAGTGAAAAGTTTAGATTATTATGAAATTATTATGTTTTTAACATTTTATAGAGGGTTCACCCAACTAAAATGGCTTCCATGGAAATGGAACGTGAGCACGCCAAGAAAAGGATTGCACCCAGGCATGAGGAGGAGGAACATCCTGTTCCTCTCATACAAGGCAGTGTAGCACAGTATTTCAGAGGAGGTAGACCCACCCTAACCCAAGAGAGATTTGACAAGCTGATCCTTAACTTCATCATTCAAGGATTGCATCCACTTCACACTGTAGAGTAGGGATGGGCATTGAAAACCGGTTCCACTCGAGAACCGGTTCTAAGTTTTACGATCCATCGATATTGTATGCCCTCGACGTTAACGAGTCCTCTTATCGATGCTCCTGCTCTGAGTCAGCCATAGTATGTTGGCTACAGACTGTGAACTCACAACTGTCCCTTTCGTCCTTTATCAAGCACCATAGCACGGCGTCCAAAGCGAATTTTTGTACCGCCAAAGTCTTATTTGATCGGTGAGTAATGAAGATGAACTGCTGCGCTTGTGACAGGGCGCATGTTTAACTGAACGAGCAGAGAGAGCCCCGGTCTCTCTTCGGAGCAAGACGGCTTCACCGTCTCAAAACTTAGCGCTGTCTTGCTCTCTCCCTCGCACATATAAATCAAAATAAACGACACGATGGTAAGGTCGGGAGACTAAAGTTTCATGTGGAGCATTCGGAGATTTGTTTTTCCTGAAGGCTACCGCTGGGTGTGAATTGTGCTAAACTACGTTGCCTTATCTTCTCTGAAAAGCGTTCCGCACATTCAGCTGACATAAACCACACTTTAAATAAACGAAAAAAAAAAAACTATCCAGTGATGAAATGTTTTCTGTGATGACACATCTTGTGGGATGTCCCAACCGCCGGGACACGTCCGATAATGACACGTCCAATTCGCGAACTAATGACTCCTTTGAACCGATTCGTTTTAATGAATGGTTAAAACAACTGACCTTTCCAACACTGAACTAACGGTACGTTTAACTAATCGGTTTACAATAAGGTTCCATTTATTACATACATTACATAAAAAGTACAGTTTGCTTACTCAAGTGTAAGCTTTAAAACAAATAAAACCACTTGTTTTTTTCCCCCCGAAAAAGCACGACTACTTTTTTCCACACAGTGCTATCAGGAATCGATAAGAGAATCGTTAAAGAATCGGATCGATAAGCAGAATCGTTAGTGGCATTGATATTGATAAAATCTTATCAATTCCCATCCCTACTGTAGAGAGACCAGAATACACAGATTTATTCCGAGAGATTTTACCCTCTGTGCATTTGATGTCCAGGAGAAAATTGGGAAGAATGCTTGAGGATGAGTATACATCAATGAAAAGCACACTGTCTATGATTTTGTCCAAACACCACAACAGACGCGTGGTCGTCAAACAACAGAAGCTTCCTTGGGGTGACTATCCACTGGATAAACCAAGAAACATTAAGCATCTGCTCTGGGGCATTAGCCTGTCGCAGGATCATAGGGCGCCACACGTATGATGTTTTAGCTGAGATGTTGCAAGACGTGCACAGAGATTTCAACATAAAAGACAAGGTGACCGTTACAACCACAGATAATGGTTCCAATTTTGTGAAGGCTTTCAGTGTCTTTGCAGAAGTTCAAAGAACCATTCAAGACAGAGAAGAGGAGGATGAGGACGAAGAGGAGGGACACACTGACTTCATAAATGTCACAGACATTTTTAATAAAACAGAAGAAGACTACAGTCTCCCACTTCATCAGCGATGTGCCTGCCACACCCTCAACCTGGTTGCAACGAGAGACATTGAGGGTGCTTTGACCCAGTCAGAGGCCTTTAAAAAAGTATCAAGATCATTCTGGGGACTCGCTTCAAAGCCACAGAACTCACCATCATACAGTAGTATGTTCAGGTAAATATTATCTTTATTTTGATATGTACTTAAGTTAACCAGTGTTCATGCTGTAATCCATGCATCTGTCTGAACATAAAGGCAACCACATAACTCTAACTGAGCTTAGTGTAGGGATTGTTTTCCACAGGTTGTTAACTGAATGTTACACAACTACTGCTTCTTAGAATGATGATGATTATAAATAAGAAAACTTATATTATTATTACTTTTGAGTAATTGTTATTTATTCCTTGTCTTTCCTGTGCATCTTTAAGGTTATGGCGCCTCTGGCCAAGGCCCTTGACGTACTACAATCAGATAAAATGGCCTGCACAGGAGTGTTGGTGCCAACGATCTCAATTCTCCTCAATAGAATGGAGCAGATGAAGCATGAGGCAAACATGCATCACTGTAACCCACTGGTAGATGCCATCATCAATGGGGTGAAGAGGAGGTTTGGATACATTTTTCAAGATGCCAGGTTGCTCATAGCATCTGCAGCTCATCCTATGTTCAGATTGGCGTACATCCCCAGTGAAAAGAAGGCTGATGTTGTGTCAAACCTGAAAGCAGAAGTTAACCTGCTTCAAACTCAATACCCAGATGATCACATGCAGACAGATGGTGAGGACCCAACTGATGATGGCGATGAAATAACTGGATACTTCCCATCACTCAGAACAAGAACAGTTCTAAATGAAGTGGACAGCTACTTGCAATCTCCCGAAACCAACTTTGTCAATGCATCCCAAAACCTGCCGATGATGAAGAAGATCTTCCTGAAGTACAACACAGGAGTCCCTGCTAGTGCAGCTTGTGAACGACTCTTTAGTGTAGGAAAAGACATTTTCCGACCAAAGAGAAACCGTCTTTCCGATGCAAATTTTGAAAAGCTTCTATTGTGTCGCGTGAATAAACACCTCTTGTTAAAAAGCTCGGGGTCCAGCCTGGCCACCTCTTGATATGTGGTGGCAGAAACTTGTTTCCATGGAGAGAGATAGATATCTTTCACTCACACACACACTCACTCACTCACACTCACTCACTCACTCACTCACTCTCACTCACACACCAAATGTTATTTAGAGGACTTTTTTTTTTTTTTTGCCATGTTGGTACTGTTTGGAGCAGGACTTAATTATTTTGCTACTGTGGTTTGAGCTGAGTTGAGTTTTAAATTAGCTTACAGTCAGTCCCGCAAATGTGCCCAAGTCTAAATTGTGCATACCCATGCAAACACATCTGCATATGCATGCATACGTACACTTACAGATGAATACACACACTCTCTCGACACCTCTTGTTATTATGTGTGGATCATGTTTTTTGTTTGTTTGGAACAGTTGTTGAATAAACAATTGGACTGAACAATGCTTGCCATATCTGTTTGACTTACAGTTTTATTGATCACTGACATAGCATTGATTTGGAATGAAGCTGGTTTAATATAAAATTGTCATTTTAAAAAATAGCTTAGATGTAGTGAACTACTTTTGTCATGTCCCTGTAGCTTAGCTTGCTACATTTCCCAGGGTGGTAGCTTCAGTGTAGTGAAGCTTCATTTAATGTTGAGTAACTGCTAGCTTAGCTCACTACATTTTCCAAGTAGCTTGCCCAACACTGTAAAAAACACAGTATTTTTCACACAATTTACTTATCTGTATACTGCTGTTTTCACTGTCCAAAAAACGGCCTGATGACTTCATTGTTCTATGAAGTCCCTCCTTCAGAAACACGTAACGAGTTCTGATTGGCCAGCGGTTCCTGTGTTGTGATTCGACAGCAGTTTATCGCACGTTGCCCGGCAAGGTCACGCCTCTTACCATAAATTGGAGATGCATGCGCAGCTGAAGTGCTTCTTCTCCGTGGGAGCTCAACAAGACCACGCCCCCTTTTTTGTGTATTCCTGTGGGCGGAGATTAGTAAAAAAACTGTTCTAGTTACGTCATTAAAAAAGGAAGTAGAGGGATGTAGTCCAAACCGGCCTTTCGCTGTAGGCTTTGAAAGAGGACTTCTGTTAAATAAAATATCTCGCTAGGCATTGAACTTTGAGCTTTATAATTTTACAGGTATTATTTATGCTCTAACAGCAACATTACACACTAATTAAAGTTTGAAAAATGGAATCGCGAAGAACGGGACCTTTAAAAGGCCGTCTCAGTGTGGACGGAAGGCCAAACCGGAGAGCGAAATATACATTTTCAAACGAAAACGTAGGCTATTAGTGTGGACATGGCCAAAAACTAATACTATTAAATTGCTTTCGGTAATTGAAGCAGAAATAAAATAAAATATAAATATTACATGAAAAAAAAAACTTAAATGAAAATTGTGGCCTTGGCAGCTAATGGAAATAAGCAATACAATTACCGAAACTGAAATAAGAATAAAGGAACGCTAAATATAAATATATAAAAAAAAAACTAATAAAAATGACAAAAGCACATAACAAAATTACAAAACTAGACCTAATATATTCAAATATTTATAAATACTAAATAATACTAACATCACACTGATTTAAAGCACCTAAGATACATATTTCATTATACATATAGAGATTTGAATAGCTAACGTTTTAATTGGTATTGTTACTGCTAAAAATCTGTTTCTCTGTGATGAAAATGAACAGGATTTTTAACTCAGTCACTATTTTAGCTAATAAAAGAAACCCCCAGTTGACTTGAACTCACAATGATTCAGTAACAACATTAATATGAGTTCACTCTGGGGACACATGAATAAAAACACAGCTTGAAATGACAATCGAAATGACTCATTTCCATCTGATCTACTGGCAGCTGTGCACAAACACACGTGTGAATTATGTTTCTGCAACACATGGAGGCGTAAATGAATCCCCGAAGACGCATCGCAGAAACCACAGCCGAGAACAAACAGAGGATGGAGACGCAGTTAGTTCGGGAAACCGGATCGGGAAACAAACACCTACGACTGCGATTCATTGCCTCTCTCTCTGGGATTGGAGGCCGAGGCCTGTGAGCGTTGATGGGAGTCCTAAAGATCATTATGCAGATTGCTCCGTGTCACAGCATCTCCATTCCCGAAATGTAATTTCACGTTCTTCGGGATGGAACGATCGGAAGTCCATGACATGTTTGAGAAGACTAATGTTGTCAGTGCTATCAGCAAGTCAATAAATCAGTGTGTGTCTGGCACGTTCCAGACTCAACATTAAGTCTGTGTCGGTGGATTAAGAGTGTTTTTTAAAAAGCAGGATTAAAGATTGAAAAAAAAACTGAAGGTGTTTATTAACACAGTCATCAAAATCTGTTCTGTTAGGCCACGCTAACAGCAAATGAAGGCCCTGAGGAGGAGATCTTTGTAAAGCACTCGGTTAACAGCCAGTTTACCTGCTGATTTCTGTATTGATCGGTGTGTAGGAGAGAATATTGGCTGAACTAACTACTGTAATTACAAATCCTGAGTCAGAGTCCGTCGTCAATGGCGGGAAATGAGTGTCTTCGAGGAGCCACGACAGCAGATTTATCAGGGCATGACTGCATTCACAGCGATTTGGCAAGTTGAGCTATTTCTGTTGTTAATTAGTGGTGTTTGATAAGTCAGCCATTATGAGTCCTGCTTGCACAGCAACATATGAAATATAAAATCATCATTTATTGACCTTCATGCTTTCAAGAAAATTTCTGAGGAATGTTTACACCATTTTTTTTTTTTTTATAAAAAGAAAAAAGTTTATTATGACCACATCTGAAATGTTGCTGTATGGAAAGCAGAATTAAGCTGGAATAAATGAATGAATATATAGAAATCTAAATAATTAATAAAAACACTACATGCAAATTTATTTAAAAATGATTAAACATTCAATAAATAATGAAAATGACACAAAATAATAAATAATAAAAAAGATTATTAATAAATAAATAAAACGAATAAATAATGAAAATAACACAAATAAATAATAAAATGATTAATAATAAATAAATACAAATGGAACATAAAAATGTACCAAATTCAATAGAGAAAGAAAAAGACAAAAATAACGTAATTAAAAAATTATTAAAAATATAGGCTAATAAACAAATAACTGAAATTACACACAAATAAATACATAATAAAAGCTGAAATAAATCATTTTAGTAAAAATAATAAATAAATGATACAAATATAAAAATTCAATAACTAAAGAAAAAGACACAAAATAATGCATAGATAATAATAAAAAATATTAAAGTCCCTGTATAGTCAAAATTAAGTATGTGTTCTGAGTATGTCACACCACAGAAAAATGTGTTATTAGCCACCCAGCCAAATTTGAATGATAAAAAAAGCCGGCAAGTACATCAAATAAGCTATCAAAATCTTGAAAAAATGAGCATTACTCTCTGCTCTCAAACGCTGGGGGCGTGTCCGCTGGCTGAGCTGAAACCACGCCCACTCGCGGCAAAGCTGCCGACGTGTATCAAATCACACCTGACATTAGGTGATACTGCTTTCGGGACGGGAGGATGAACTCTGGCGGGGGATAGTCGGTTCGGCCCCGTTCACCAGTAACAGCGGATTATCAGTGAATCCCAGTTGTCTCAGACGACAGTTTATAAAACTATCCCGTGTAAAATGATCACTATAGAGGCGGGTGTTGGCGGTGATCCTCAGCTCTTCATCAAGTTTGGCTCTTCACAAAATGAATCCACCTCTTCTTGATGTGATCGTTTTTAGGAAATTTTAATGAAGACACCGATCTGTTTTGTACATGATCGCATCCAGGTAGTAGCCTACGCATTTCCGTGTCGAAGGTAGCCTGGTTAAAACCAGACCATTCTCAGTTGTAACTGAGTTAGGGTCTGGCAAAGCTTCATAGACAAATCATTTCCAAAGAGGCGTCACCAACGGACGTAGCTCAAATGCCTCTGGGCGCAATTGGATAGACCTAAAACCAATCAGAGCGATGAAGGAGATGACGTATGCAGAGCGACGTTCGTCTGTTATAGAACAACTTGCAGACACTGATTAGCTACTTGCTTTACGTTTATTTAAAATGAACAGCAAGACAACTGGAAGTGAATGTGCTTTCCATTAAATAAATCACACACAGTAAACAAAACCTTAACAAAAAAGAACTTTGCAATTTAAACGCGCAAACTGGGTGCCGGTGCTGTGAGACGTACGGCTCGGGCAGATTCGGCTTGAAGTCGTTCATCCTCGGATGCTGCGCCGCGCTCGCTGTTACAAAAAACCCGTGCACACACAGGCAAGCGAAATGGGGTCTTGCCGGTCTTGCGCACCGAACGCGTCATTTTTGCCCCGCGCACCTTCGCACTCGTGTGGACGCGTCGAGTATAAACAAGGCTTTACTCCGTGTCAGCGTGCGCTCTGATCGGTAAAGGGGAACAGACCTCTCCCGAATCATCTCCAGCAGTAGCAGCCTCCGATCGCACCACTAACTCCGCCTCCGTTTCCCTCGTAAGCTGATTTTAGTATTTAAACATTCTCTGATAAATGTTTGTAAAAAATATTTTAATAACATGGTTTTGGCGGTAATAGAGTTTTAATGATGGTGTTCAACTATAACCGTCACACATAGTCCCATGGCGGCATTCATCTTTGTAAATGTAAAAAATCTGCTTCACCGTCACTGTGCTGTCGTCATCGTGTAAAGCCCGCCTCAACGTTTTTTTTTTTTTTTTTGCCCACAGTAGAAAATTTACATTTACAGTATCACAACAAAGTTCTATTCGTATTACAGGTTGTACAAAACATAAAAAGACAGTAATAAGTTAAAGAAATTAAAATAACAACCACAGATAAACAAGGTCACATTGACTTAAAGTATCCTTTAGATAGGAAGTCAAAGACGCCTCAACGTTTCTGATTGGTGACGCGATTTCGACGGATTGGAAATGGACTTCAATGAGCTCTTTGCCAGACTAACTTTCAGAGCAAATCTAAATTTGCCAGAAGTTGTCTGGGTTTTCCCAGGCTATGTCGAAGGCATAGCTAGCTAGCAAACTGTAGGCTCAGGCTGTAGTAACTAACAGTACTGACAGTAACTCGCGATTGAGCGGCAAACTGATGCGAATGTGCTCTATTGTTAGGGGAGGAGCCAGCCTCAGTGGCCTCAGTGCGTCATCAAGTAGGGGCGTGTCCACGAGCTCAGGGGCTCCAGTGCGTCATCAAGTAGGGGCGTGTCCAGGAGCTCAGGGGCTCCAGTGCGTCATCAAGTAAGGGCGTGTCCACGAGCTCAGGGGCTCCAGTGCGTCATCAAGTAGGGGCGTGTCCAGTAGCTCAGGGGCTCCAGTGCGTCATCAAGTAAGGGCGTGTCCACGAGCTCAGGGGCTCCAGTGCGTCATCAAGTAGGGGCGTGTCCAGGAGCTCAGGGGCTCCAGTGCGTCATCAAGTAAGGGCGTGTCCACGAGCTCAGGGGCTCCAGTGCGTCATCAAGTAGGGGCGTGTCCAGGAGCTCAGGGGCTCCAGTGCGTCATCAAGTAAGGGCGTGTCCACGAGCTCAGGGGCTCCAGTGCGTCATCAAGTAGGGGCGTGTCCACGAGCTCAGGGGCTCCAGTGCGTCATCAAGTAGGGGCGTGTCCATGAGCTCAGGGGCTCCAGTGCGTCATCAAGTAGGGGCGTGTCCAGGAGCTCAGGGGCTCCAGTGCGTCATCAAGTAGGGGCGTGTCCATGAGCTCAGGGGCTCCAGTGCGTCATCAAGTAGGGGCGTGTCCAGGAGCTCAGGGGCTCCAGTGCGTCATCAAGTAGGGGCGTGTCCAGGAGCTCAGGGGCTCCAGTGCGTCATCAAGTAGGGGCGTGTCCAGGAGCTCAGGGGCTCCAGTGCGTCATCAAGTAGGGGCGTGTCCATGAGCTCAGGGGCTCCAGTGCGTCATCAAGTAGGGGCGTGTCCATGAGCTCAGGGGCTCCAGTGCGTCATCAAGTAGGGGCGTGTCCAGGAGCTCAGGGGCTCCAGTGCGTCATCAAGTAGGGGCGTGTCCAGGAGCTCAGGGGCTCCAGTGCGTCATCGAGCCCTGTTTTAGCCCCGCCCAAAAAATCCGGAAAATAGCAATGGTGAAAAACTGTTTAACGGTCTAACTCCACAATTCAGTAATTCACAGTTCAGTCTTTGTAATATGTTCTAGCAATACATTTGTAACATTTATAATGGGTTTAGAATTTTTTTTTTAGAATTGCCTTTACAGGGACTTTAATGATAAATCAATAAAAACACTAGCCTACATGAAAATGATTAAAAATTATTAAAAATACAATAAATAACTACAAAATGACACAAATGGCTTCAAGGAGCCCAAATAAAATGACAAACTGACTGCATTCGCATTGATTTCGAAAGTTTTGCAATTTTCTGTTATTAATGGTGTTTGATAAGTCAGTCGTCACTATAACATTGTGTACACGTTAAATAAATCCCAAACACTGACCGGATCGAGCTTCATTCTTCAAATCATCTGTGATGTTGAGGAGAGGTGAAGAAGTGTCACTGATGGAGGGATGCGAGAGAGACCTTCTTCTTCTCCATGTTTCAGTCACTTTGGACGAAAGCATCTGCGGAACAAATAGATGTAAATGACGTACAGAAAACACATTTTGATTTCATTTGTTAATATAATTAAAGTGATGCCAGTAAGTGCCAAATATTACACTTTCAAAATGCAAATGATAAACCGCACCTCCTGAACTCCTGTTGGAAATACCAGGTGTCCAGGAGACACAAAAGAGTTAGAATTGGGTCATGTTTATTCATTAGTACAAATTAGCAAGTATTTATATAAATATATTGTGCATATTGGCAGAGAAACTAAGCTCTCATTAATAACAAAGCCGTGGCATCTGGATCACAGCGATGCTGATTCACAAATCTTTCAAGTTATTGGCAATGAGCAAATATTAGAGGTGATTATGTGCCCTTTTTAACGAGATTATACTCGTCTTAAGGCATGACATCATCTTACCCTTCAAGGTCCAATTAAACTGAAAATCATTCATAATTCATATATTGCTGCATTAAAATGATAATTAATTTGCACGTTAAGGACCGAAACAACGACATATGAAATTGTTCATTACACGGTATTAAAGTTCATCTAAAAATCATCATTTATTGACCCTCATGCTGTTCCAAAACTCTTCCAAGAACATTTCTGAAACCATTAGTTTTTATAAAAAAATATAAAAAAAGTTTATAATGACCACATTTGAACTGTTGCTGGGAAAAAAGCAGCATGAAGCTAAAATAAACAAACAAATATCACTACATAAAAATAATAAGCAAATGATAAAAAAAAAATAATAATGAAAATGCCACACAATAAATACAAAATTCTATAAATAAATAAATAAATGATAGAGAAAATGATGAAATAAATAATTATCACTACATAGAAATAAGTAAATGATTAAAAAATAATAAATAAATATGAAAATGCCACAAAAATAAATACAAAATACAAAGAAATAAATTGGAAATGATGAAATAAATAAAATCACTACATAAGAATAAGTAAATGATTAAAAAATTATAAATCAACACACAAATAGTGAAAATGCCACAAAAATAAATAAAACATACTACAAATAAATAAATGAACAAATGATACGGAAAATGATTAAATAAATAAATTAATCAATATTAATTGAAGTAAATGATTAAAAAATAATAAATAAATAAACAAACATAATGAAAATGCCACAAAAATACAATAAAATAATACTATAAATAAATATATACATGATACAGAAAATGATTAGATAAATATCACTATATAAAAATTATAAGGTAAACGATAAAGGTAAAGAGTAAACAACAAAGCGAATTTTCATCTTGTCTCTTCGTCAAATTTGCATTCATTGGAACTTGTGAAAGTCTCAATAGACCACAAAAAAATCTTTCATTTTCCATCCTTTATGTTCAAAGCGTTTGGTTCTCTTCTAATGGTCAAAGCCACTTTAATATCACAGTCCCTTCAAAGCCTCCTCCTCGCGCGGCTCTTTTAGAGATAAGTTAAATTGACTTTCATGGCCTAATTCAAAACGTACATGTTAAATAATTAGCATTAAGACTGTTATACTCATAGCCGAACTCTCAGAGCTCTTAAGCTCGGGCAAAGTGGCTCTTGATAAGTTTGTCTGCTTAACGGAGGAGTAATTACAGCATTAGCATTCTTCACGTGGCCCGACTGAGGCCTTTAATGAGAACTCAATGAGGAGCGCCGCGGCCGGTCAACTCTGTATAATCACACTGCTGTTTACATACACACACACACACACACACACACACACACACACACACACACACACAGCAGAAAATGAGCCCTCCACCGACGAGAACGCATCATGCCATCTGACTCTGAGCCGTCCAAAACAACACTGTGTGTGCGGCTGACCGGCACATTAAAGAGGTGTCATACATTATTAATCAAATAAAGCAACACACTATGAGAGGATGCATGGTCCAGTGATTTTACTATGGTAAGGGGGGAGGGGGGTTACCCTCTAAGTTACCCTTATTCAAAGTCACTGTGACACACAACATCCATGTGGATATAATAATAATCCACCTAATGGTGCGCAGGTTATTAAACAATCATGATTTATGTATTTATTTAACATGTATGTTTGCATTAAAAGTAACGAGAATGAGCCAAATGAAGATAAATATGCGTTCTGAAGACTGACGTGTTTATTGAACCAATCAGATAAGAGTAAATCGAGTGTCCGCGAGAAGCTCATCTGATTGGCTGCATGATGAAGGTGGACCCGCCCTCCTCTTCGCGCTTGCAAAACTCATTCAGTGAGAGAATGTGCCAAAATTGGAAGCGCGGGTAAAAGAAAGACGCAACTGTACAAATCGGGTTATTTCGGGAACTTTTTTGCCGCATGTACACAATAAGTCATTTAGACATTTGCAACAGTTGATTTATTTACACAAAGTTTGATTTTACGCGATCAATCTGTTTTGCAGTCCCTGACTCTGTTGTTTTCGGTTGCAAATAGCTGTTCACAGGCTTGCAATGCTTTTGGCCGCATTTGTGCGCAAAAACCGTGCCAAAAGTGTAAGCGCGGAAAAATGGAAGTCAGAAGAATACAGATCCTATTTATTTTGCGTTAGCATGAAGCTGCAGTTTCACAATACATGTATTACACTTACCAATAACAGTAAAATGCTGCAAATATTTTTTTCTTACACTTGATATGCGATTTACACGCTTACAAATCTTCTCTTGCACACGCAAATTTAATTTACGCTTGCAATCTTATGCACACTTTCACAAATCTTACCCTGCGCATGCAATTCATTATGACATCATTTTACCTTCATACAAATGCTGCCGCTCAGTGTTTTTGCCACTTGTGGACGTGACCGCATTCACTCCGGCCCACGGTGACGTCATGCGCATACCCTCTATTATTGCATGGCTGTGGATGCACACACTCCACAGACAGGTCATTACAGAAGACACTCGTGCGCTGAATAAAACAGCACTAGTCCACGAACACTTGCAAGGTCACAGGTTCAGATGTGTGTCTGACGGCCCCAGCGGTGTTGAATTAACCCCAGAACTGCTGGTTATCCACCCTGCTGATCTTCTGTGGCCTTGAGCAAAATGCTTAGTCGCGGAAAGCATAATTATTAGAAAATCAGCGGCCCGTGAGCAGTGGCCAATTGGCATAAAAGAAATCAATTGTATCTGGGAAAGCATAAATTATTAGAAAATTTTGAATTACAAGCTTTTCTGCAAGAAAAATGTGAATAATTAAGAACTGTTTAAATGTATTTGGCTCCCGTTTTATTTTAAACATGGAATCTGTTCCAATAAAAGAACAAATTATGTATATTTATATCACGACCTGACAGTGCAAACTGTCTGCATTGTTTCCACCTAAAAGAAACAAATTGTATAAAGAGTATTTTCACCTAAAAACATGTTTTGCTTAAAACTTAAGAGTTCAGAAAATCTGTCAGTTTCTCAATTATAATGTGTAAATGTGTTCCTCTTCCTATGCGACGGATGTGTTTGTGGACTTTTTAAAGCTCAATCTGTTGTCGCACAAGTGACTTTGCAGAGCACTTTTTAATTGGCTCGGCCTTGAACGGGCGACAATGGCGAATGGTAAAACAAACACAGCCGAGGGCGTTAAACATGGAGTTATTATTCCAAATGAGACCCAGACTCTCATCAGAACACCACAGAGATGTCACCACTGATCTGGCATTAAACAAAGTGGTAAATATGCTATTTTTGTAGATTGTCTGATCACTTAGTAAAATAACAGCACACTGTTATTATAAAGTCAAATAAAGTCACTGTTATTCTAGTATTAGTTATATAGTATTATAATATATATAGAACGGTTTTGACCGGTAGCAAATAGATAGCTATATAGACTATCTGGTTAAATGTTTGGGGTTGGAATTTTTTTTAATGTTTTTGAAAAAAGTCTCTTCTGCTCATTTATTGGATCAAAAATACAGTAAAAACAGTGAAACTGTGAAATATTATTACAATTTAAAATAACTGTTTTCTATTTGAATACATTTTAAAATAGATTTTATTTCTGCGACGGCAAAGATGAATTTAAAAAAAAAAAAAAAAAAAGAGTTTAAACTGTTTAAACACTTCACAAAACATGAATCAGCACAAATGTTTTCAACATTGACAATAATCAGAAATGTTTCTTGAGCAGCAAATCAGCATATTTCAATGATTTCTGAAGGATCATGTGACAATTCAAGCTTTGAAATTCAGCTTTGCATCACAGGAAAATATTTTTAATTTTTAAATGTATTCAAATAACAGCTATTTTAAACTGTAATAATATTTTACAATATTTCAAAATCGTGTCGACCCCAACCTTTTAAACGGTCGTGTATCTCTCCTCAACAAAACACGTCATTTGAATGATCATTCACGTCTGGAGCACAAATGTCTTTTTACTCTTCAATAGATTTTAAGTTGTATGACTTGATGTCTGTATTATGCCGAATTATATTCGATGGCAATCGCTTGTCTTTTTGTTCATGAATGGCATGAGCGGAGCGGTGTAAAAGAGCGTATGCGCTTTAATACAAGATAAGGGAATCATGTCATAAACCTTGACATTTATCCAGCTGCCAACATTTACTTTCTGAGTGTGGTAAATACGAATGGCCTCTTTTTTGACATAAGATTAAGTGTGAAGAGACCCACCACGGCGATGCGTTTAAATGTGCTTTAATGCTGTAAGGTCATGCAGAAACGCTTCATTCAGAGACATTACTCATGTGACATTAAACAGATTCTGACAGCAAAACAGGCCGTTTCTTCATCTTGGAAATGCTGCATCTGTCGCATGTAGTCCAGAAGCCAGCAAAATACTAATCCATCAACAGTTTCTTTGTCTCGATGTAGAGCCGTGACCTTGAGCTGTAAACAACAGCAGTGATGCATTACAGAGCAGAGGGTGAATAATTATCCTGAGATACCCATGCCCTTAAACGCAGCGGACAGCACATATGAATATGGAAAACAGATGACAGATAGGTACTATAAGTGACATAAAGATGCTTTAGCAGATTATTTGAATGTTTTATTTATTGTTACAGTATCTAGAATTTGGTTTTTTAAATGCTGCAAAGTTCTTTCCTAGATTATTGGAAATAATTCAATAGAGATAGTGCTAGATAAGGTTTGCTACTCTATGGGACTTTTTGAAAAAGTAGCGAATCTTAAAAAAAAGTAGCGATTCAAACTTCACAAACTTTGAAAAAGTAGCGAATCTTTTTTTTAAAAAGTAGCGATTCTTTAAAAAAAAGTAGCGATTCTTTTTGAAAACAGCAACTGCATAGCAGGGTGATAAAACACTCAAAACACCTTAGCAACCGCAAAGCAATAACCTGGCAACCACTTACAACTCCTTAACATGATGGAGGCATGCACTACAACAAAGTAAAAATCTAGCATTATTTATTTTATGAAGTAAATATCATTTTTAGTTTTAGCCTCAAAACTGGTATTTCTGTATCCGACAGACCTCCGTCACTTTTCCTCAATTTCATTTATCAATTGTTTGCAATCGTGGGCGCTTCTAATGTCAAAACCATAGACTGTAAAAAAATATGGACGTAGTGTCCGTGACGTAGTGTCGCCATCTTGGCAGTGTGTCACCTCTCGTCACTACCGGATAAAATAAAATGGGCAAAGAGGCGTGACGTGGGTGGAGCTGAGGTGCTAATGCTATACTGGCCTCGCGCTAAAGTGACAGCTGATTGAAGAAGTAAAGCCAATAGTTAATGTTCATGTTTTTGCCCTTCGAAATATTATAATAGTTAAAAGACGTAACTAAATGTGAGACTGTGTATCGTGATGTATTATTATTCTGCTATAAAAATGTATTATCATGCAGTAACTTACAATATTGCTCTGAGCGCGTGCGTGTGACAATGATTCATACATGTCAGTCAGCATGGCATCGCACGTCAAGTTCATAAAGAGCTTTATTCAGTCCATTTCTAAAATCTGATTTTGGCCGCCTCTCAATTTCTCAAATGGGTTAAACCAAAGATATCAGAAGTTCAAGTAAATGCCTAGAAACCCGCGCTCATTCAAGGGTGTGCATTTACTGCATGGATGGAGAGAAAGCACTGACACCTGCAGGATTTCATCTGAGGGTACTTTTTATTTAACACTAACTAAAAAGTTAAATAAGCATATCTGTTCCGTGAGAGCAACAGTACCGCAAAACGAGTGTGGTCTCTATGTCTATAGACGTTTTTAGCAACGGAATTGTCAGACATCCATTAACGTTAGTGCATGCAAGGAAAACAACTGGAAATACAGCGCTGGTTGTTCTCTCCATACTCGACAACAACGGAATCCAACGGCGTGGGCGAAGGTATAATGCGTGAATTAACTTGTATGAAATAATCCCGAAAAAAGCACAAACACGGCAGAGATGGCAAGTACAGCAGCTGCTGGAATTAGCTAAGAGTGACGTTAACAGACAGCAGACAAACGGCTAGCAGTGACAGCAGCCACAATCCACCTGTCACTCAAGTGGCCACGCCCTTAATTATGCAGGCTTAATATAATTTAAACGGATGAGTTGTAAAAAAATTCACACCCCTCACAGTTGTCATGAAGGGAAAAATAAGCCATAAAGACCAAAACCACTTTTTGCTCCAGGCTGTAAACATGTTTTTTTCCGCTGTAAAGTTGGGCATTTTTAACATGGGGGAGATGCAGATTTGACTCACTTGTGCAGCCTGCCTCAAGCGGCCAGATGAATTGCAGTTTAATTCACTTCCGTGTTGGTTTCAAGAGAGAGACAGGGAGGTTGCCGCTTGGTCAAAACAATAAAAAAAAAAAAAAAAACATTATTAACTAAGACAATCTGCTGCAATCAGTTTTGACAATCCACATGCTGAAGGTGGTTGAGGTAAAGTGATAAAACTAATGAACGCTCTTCGAATAAAACTAATGAGGATGTTTTTTAATTTGTTATGTTAAGTAGGTCGTTGTATGGTATTTTGTAATTGATAGGTATTCAGATTATTGAGGTTATTGATTGATTGATTGTATTGTCTAATTTTGACTCGATTTTCTGTTGCTGCTGTAACACCTTAATTTCCCCTCTGGGAAATAAAGGAAGTCTAAGTCTAAGGCCAAGTTTTGGAAAACAGCCAGCAAATGTAGTTTAATGTAGATCTCAGACAACAAGTTTCAACAGCAGAGGACAACACAAGGACAAGAGCTGCTGCAGTCAAGATGCGAAGACGGCAGACAGACATTTACTTTTATTCATTTAGCAGACGTTTTCATCCAAAGCGTCTGGTTTGAGAAGGCAATAAACAAGAGAACTGGCAGTAATACAAAGTTTCAGTCATCGTTCAAGATAGTATAAGGTAACAGGAAGGGATTCTGGAATAATGAGAGCATAGACAAAGGAATAGTGAAAGAATAGAAGTCGCTTTTTTTTTAGCAGGATGCAGATAAGTGCTCACAGAAGAGATGAGTTTTCAGCTATTTTGTGAAAATTGTGAGGGATTCGGCTGTCCGGAAAGGGTTGGGAAGATCATTCCACCAGCAAGGAACAGTGAACTAAAAGTCCTTGAGAGTGATTTTGTGCCTCCCTGCGAAGGAACCAATAGGTGCCGCTCACTTACCGCACACTCTGGAGGGAATGTAGACTCGTAAGGGAAAGTGGAGGTAGGAGGGTGCAGGGCCCTTTCTGTACGTGTAACCGGTCCTACTCGACCCGCTCCGAGCAGGATTCCAACCGGCGTTTCAGGCATGGGAGGAGGGCAAGCTAACAAGGTGCAAACACGCTAGCAGTCTCTACCGTCAGTCGCTAGTGCGCCTCATAAAGCCAGGTGAGTGAGGTTTACAAGCACAGCTCTTACTAGCTGGCCTCTTTTACGCTCAACCCCCTCACTCCCATCCGGGTCACGGCACCAAATGTAACTGGTCCTACTCAACCTGCTCTGAGTGAGATTTGACCTGCGTCTCTGGCATCGGAGGCGGGCGTGCTCACAAGGACACTAAAGACTGTAGTCTCTACCGTCAGTCACTAATGCGCCTCTTGAGGCCAGGGGAGTTAGGTTTACTCGCACAGCTCTTACTAGCTGGCCTCTATTACACTCAACTTCCTAAACCTTACTCCAATCCGGGTCACGGCACCAAATGTAACCGGTCCTATTCGACCCGCTCTGAGTGAGATTCGAACTGTTGTCTCCAGCATGGGAGGCCGGCACGTTAACAAGGACGCTAAAGCCCACGACATAATACAGTGAGGTTTACTTACACAGCTCTTACTAGCTGACCTCCGTTACATACTCAAGCATCAATGACTTAACCGAAAGCCAGTGCAGAGAGATAACGTGACGTGGTCTCTCTTGGGCTCATTGAAGACAAGACATGCTGCAGCATTTTGAATAATTTGCAAAGGGTTGATTGCACATGTTGAGCAAGACCAGCCAGAAGAGCATAGCAATAGTCCAGCCTACAAATGACAAAGGCATGGACGAGAAGCTGTGTTGCATGCTCTGCTAGTAAGGGCATAATCTTCCTGATGTTGTGCAGTGCAACCCTGAATGATTGTGCTGTTCTTGCAATATGCTCTTTAAAGGTCAGCTGGTCATCAAGGATTAAAACCAAGGTTCCTGGCCGAACTCTATGGGATTATCGTTGATAAATCTAGCTGGATGGTAAACGTGCTGTACTGACGGAGAGGCTGAGAAGATAAGAAGCTCTGTCTTAGCTAGGTGATGTTCTTTCATCCAGGCTGAGATTTCTGAGATCCATGCAGCTACCGTGGGATCAACTGGATGAAATGAAAATGTGTCATCAGCATAGCAATGGTAGGAGAAACCATGTGCCTGTATAATGGGTCCCAGTGATGTAGTGTATGTGGAGAAGAGGAGGGGTCCAAGGACTGATCCCTGAGGTACCCCAATGACCAGTTGATGTGATTTGGATACCTCCCCCTCATCAATTGAGAAACATTTCTTCATTATCGCAGCAGAGCGCTTCAGATGGGCTAAACACAAATAGCATAACAGGTGCTGAAATACTGTAATTGATGAAAATAAAAATGTGCTGAATTCAGATGGCTTTTCACTGTCTTATCTGTTCTCAGACTGTAATCAAAGACTGTTTCTCCTGCCGTAATGGGTTTGGTAGAAAGATGAAATTGTGTGATATTCTGCATCAGAATCACAATGATTGCCTGGGGCCTGTCTTATTTTTTAAAATGTCAAAGAATTGTCTGTGTTAAGGTTTTATTAAAAAGGGTTTCAAATATAGAAATATTGCATGCTTAGTCAGTCGACATGTAATATTATTGCAATTTTTTAATTATTAATTCAAAAACGAAAAATTGCAACTCATTCCTCTTCATCCACAAAAAAGTGATTGACAGCAATGGTCTTCTTTTATTGGTTATATTTAATCGTTTCATACAGAGAAAGCCAAAAAGCTAATTGGATTCAACAGAAATGTAAATTCAGTACATAATTCACACAAGTTTATTTATTCATGCACATTATAACACCTTTATTTTGTACAAAATTGAAGGAACTTGTATGATTAACTTGCACAAAATAAGTTTTATGTTTTACATTTTGTGCACACTGATGACTTTACATTTCTGTTGACAAGAATGTCTTTCTGTGTATAACTATTGCATTTTGAGTTATATAACGCTATTTAGTCAATCCACACAGTTTGTCAGGTTACACACTATAAACCACACCTAAGTCAGATGCTTTAAAAGTTTTTGGGAGAGAAATTAAATATTCATCACCATCTACAATAAGCTTTTAAAATATCAGATTTACAATAATGTTTGACGTGGCATATTATAAAACAAAACAAAACAAAACAAAGAAACAAACAACTGATTTACGCTGAAGGACAGACAGAACACTCCAGCAACCTCATAGCAATGTGCTGGCAACTACGAAGAGCACCCTAGCAACCTCATAGCAACACCCATGGCAAGCTCACAGAACACTATAGCAACCTCACAGCAATGTCTTTGCAATCACAAAGAACACCACCCTAGCAACCTCATAGCAATGTCCTGGCAACTACACAGAACATCCTAGCAACCTCATAGCAATGCCTTGGCAACCACCCAGAATACCCTAGCAATCTCATAGAAATGGCCTGGCAACCATGCAGAACACCTTAGAAACCTCATAGCAATGCCCTGGCAAATATGCAGAACAACCCAACAAATGAACGCCCACACAGAACATCCTAGCAACCTCATAGTAATGCCCTGGAAACCACCATTAACAGCAATCTCATAGCAATTCCCTGGCAAATACGCAGAACTTTATAGCAACCTCATAGCAACGCCCTGGCAACCACCGTTAACACTTGACCAGCCTAACACTAATCATAACAGCCTAGCAACCTCATGGCTACTACCTAGCAACCACACAGATCATCCTAGCAACCTCATAGTAACACCCTGGCAAGCAACCAAACAAACACTTTAGCAACCTCTTAGCAATGTCCTGGCAACCACCCTCAACACTTAAGCATCATGCATAAAAGGCATAAAATATAGTTTTACATGTTATGCAACTATAAACAACATTGTGTAACTGACCAGTGAAAAACAACTTATCCATTTATGAAACAGCATCAACAATATTACTTAAATTTTCCCAGTATGTACTTCACAAACAGAGGTAGACAGGGTCATAATTCACTTGACACTCTAAAGCAGGCAGTGTAGCTGTGAGTTTTGCTCAAGTGCTGTGGGATTATCGAGCTACGCGCGGATGGAAAGACTTATCGCCAGGCTGAAGGTAAGGCAGGCGACTATCAATAAAACATGAGCAGCAGGCTTCACATCTAACAGATCGCTCTTATTTATGTAGGCGCCTCAGATCCGTATCTGCTGCTCACAAAACCCTATGATCCATGTCTTTACGTTATCAGATCTCTCAGGGCTTTGGGAACGCGGCTCAATTAATATCTCATGTACTTACAGATGTTACGGTCCACAGTTGCATGCTGCGAAGGTGATATTAAAACACATTTTCTGGAAATCAATTCATTATAGTGCAACTTGAGAATAAAATGTATTTGTGCACCTCACAGAGGGAATCTTTCAGATGCCATAAAATATCATGTAGGCCTTTGTTTACCTTGCTAATACTGTATTTCACTCTTATTTCATATTGTGTATCAATACCAAACACTGCTTCACATTTATTCCACGACTGAGACTGTAACATAAGAAAGCGCATGAGGTGATTCCATGAATAGCATACGTAGGAACGAGCCCGCTATGAGCATTCAGTCAGAGTTCTGTTGCAGTGACCCCGAACGCGACCCCGTCAGAATATACAGCGTGTTTCCCGCGGCGGGTTGACATGACGGGACACGACGCACAACCAGAGGACCTCGGCACACCACGGGTCTCCTTTGTATCAATAAATGTCACATTAATATTCTCAGCGAACTGCACATGATGATTATGATGGATACAAACTGACAAGAGGATTGTGTAGTGTCATTTGTAATTGGCCGGTGCGTGGAGATGTTTTCCCGTGTAGCGTTCAGTCCCACAGGATTGCTAATCAGATATAGACTGGTGGTAATTATCTAGCGAACCTTCAGTACGAGCACCGCAGAGGATGGGCGGACTTCAAATGCTCTAATCAATGTTTTATCAGTGGATTTGACACCTCACCGAAAGCATTTAGATTTAATTATTGTAAACACTGCAACTTATGATGACTTTAAAAGAAGAATATGAATGAATAAACAGACTTAGCAGCAGATATCATAAGTGTAATCATGTTTTGATTTCAATGGAAGTAAATGTACGAGATAATCTTCTGCTGCAACACACTCTGATGTGGTCATTCATTAACCAATGAGGCAGCTGTGATTTCAATCCAATTTGTTTTTAATTCACACGACCCCTCAAAATGGATCTTGCACATTCTGATCCAGTACTTCTTTTACAGTTTTTATCTGATGGATGATAGCAAAAATTGGTCATTAAAAAAACGCCACATACTGACAGACTTCAGTGTAGATTTTTTAAATAAACCTGCAACCATTCTGAAAAAGAAACCACCTAGTAACACTCTAGCAACCACCCAGAACACCTTAGCAACAGCAAAGCAATGTGATAACAACCTAGAACACATTAACAACTATATAGCAATACCCTCACAACCACTCAGAACACCCAGCAACAATACAATATTAAACTGAACATTTTAGCAACCATCTAGGAACTCCCTGGCAATGACACACAAAACCATAATATGTGTGTCATAGTAACATGCTAAACACCACACAGGTCACCTTAATAACTGCAAAACATTATGCCCTGGAAACCACCTAGAACCACCCTAGCAACACTCCAGCAACCATCTAGAACACACCAGCAACAGCAAATTAATGAAATAACAACCTAGAACACCTTAACAACTGCATAGCAATACCCTAGTAACCACCCCAAACATAACATTACACTGGACATTTAGAACACCTTAACAACTGCATAGCAATAACCACCCCAAACACCTCAGCAACATAACATTACACTGGACATTTAGAACACCTTAAAGGGATACTCCACCCAAAAATTTAAATTCTGTTACTCACCCTCAAGTTGTTGCAAACCTGTATGAGTTTCTTTCTTCTGCTGAACACAAAGGAAGATATTCTGAAGAACGATTGTAACTTTGGCACCATTGACTTCCATAGTATTTTTTTTGTCAATGGTGCCAAACAACCGTTTGGTTCCAATTGTTCTTCAAAATATCTTCCTTTGTGTTCAGCAGAAGAAAGAAACTCATACTGGTTTGCAACAACTTGAGGGTGAGTAAATGAAGACAGAATTTTCATTTTTGGGTGGAGTATCCCTTTAACAACTGCAAAGCAATACCCTAGTAACCACCCCAAAGACCTCAGCAAATATATAACATTACACCGGACATTTAGAACACTATAGCAACCACACAGCAACTCCGCAAAACCATAGCAACTGCATAGCAATGTGCTGAGCCCTTAATAAACACAAAACAATGCCCTAGAAACCACCTAGAACACCATAGTAACAGAAAATTGATGCA
Organism: Tiaroga cobitis; assembly: GCA_030578255.1. Lineage (NCBI taxonomy): Eukaryota > Metazoa > Chordata > Actinopteri > Cypriniformes > Leuciscidae > Tiaroga > Tiaroga cobitis. Next base: position 35,646,986 of record CM060600.1, on the reverse strand, counting down.
ATAACAACCTAGAACTCCTGAGCAACTGCATAGCAATACCCTAGCAACCACACAGAACACCTCAGCAACCATATAACATTGCACCAAACATTTAGAACACATTAGCAACCACCCAGCAACTCCCTGGCAATGATCCACAAAACAATAGCAATTGCATAACAATGTGCTGAGCCCTTAATAAACACAAAACAATGCCCTAAAACCACACTCCAGCAACCACTTAGAACACCCCAGTAACAGCAAACCAATGCAATAACAACCTAGAACACCTTAGCAACAATCCAGAAAACCCCAACAGAAACAACAGAAAGTTCGGCGCCAAAAACATTAAAAACACCTTTGGATGGACAGAAATTTCTAATTTATAACCAAATTTTCTTCTGTGTGGTCTGTATAATCCTTCACGGATTGGATCGCACTAATGCTCGAGTCAAACACCAATCTTATACTGGCATATGATGGATTTTACCATTCAGTGAATATAACACCACAGCTTTAACACATGTAAATGAGAGTTTGACCTTCATCTTTACGTTCTAGCACAGGCGATTCAAGCAGCTGAATAACTGCCCCACCATTTCAGAGCAGCATACAGTGCTTAATGTAAAACAATACTTAAAAATGTATTTTACATCTCACTCCTTTACTGCCACAGAGGAAGGGCTTGACTGTCACCCACCCCGTAAATGGCATGATATGAAATAGGCCATCAATAACTCACATGATGAATCTGAGCGTGTTTTATCAGAATAATCGGAGCGAGGTCCGGGTCTGAAAGTCCTGCAGAACCGCCGCCGCAAAAAGCACTCATGCAAAAAATGGATATCCACAGAGAACGTGCAGTAGATTACGGCCACCGCTGAGAGAGATGGGCTTCCTCGCACACCACGATCAATACACACATCAGAATTCACAGCAGACGCTCCTCACACTTTTCCTGCTCTGAAAAAGCTCTCCGCAGTGCACTATGGGTAACGCACACGCCTCAGACAAATGTTTAGGCTGACGGTGTGAAAAGTTTGATCATTTTGGGAATAATCTTACTTTTGTTCTCTTCATTAATTCATGGAGTAGGCCTATATATATATATATATATAGAGAGAGAGAGAGAGAGAGAGAGAAATGGATACATTACATATTTATACATCTAAATTCACTTTAAATAATTCCAATTGATTTTCATTCGAGCCTTCAGGAGAAAGACTCATTTTAGAAGTTCTAATTTAACATCGTTTTATTGCTTCGGTAAACATCTAAACAGGGGTGAAGCTCATTAAAACATGATGAAGTGAAAATGCATGATTCTGCAATTTTCGGAGAGGCTAGCAATAGCGAGTTAGCTTTGAAAGCATAAGATCCCACCCTTCCTTCACAGCATCTCCAAAGCCACACCTCCTTCAAAACACATGAACGCGTACAGCAGGGAGCAAACTAAAGCGTTAAACTACCTCATGTCTCAAAGCACATAACATTACTATAATAATGAAAATAAACAACTGAAAGAGCGCTGACCTGTGCCACCTGACTGCTGCAGGTTCATTTCGCCGTTGATAGTTTGCCATTGAAACGCAATTATAATAATATGTGAAGAGACTCAACCAGCATAACAAAAACAAATCTGGAACAAATCCCCCTGCCTGCCTTTAAACACATTATTTTCTTACTTTTGGGGTGACATATGACCCGAGAATGTTCTTCACAAGACTTTGACCATTATGACCTGATGCTGTGCTGCGACTGACAGTGAATTAGTGTGAAATGCACACGCCATTAATCTTGCTCATCTGTCATGACAGGTTTAATTACGAGGGAGGGACGAGTCACTAAACAAGAGCATCATCAACTAAATATACAGTTTCCTTTCATTTGACAATGTGAAGTGCAGCGTAACTCACGAGGAGATCAGCAGCTCGTACAGGGACCAAGCTCTCGGGTTTCTGGGTTCATGCACACGTCAGGCTGAGCGATTGTCTGAGTCATTGATCAGCCACACACCTCACTTCAGTCCACTGTTATAGAGACATAAGATTAGACAAAACATACACTCACATGCATTACTGTGCCATTAGCAGAATATGAAACACACTGAATAATAGTCTTACAGAGTTTGATGTTTACTCTAATAAGCATAAAAATACATCACACATTCATTTTTAATTACACATCTTTTTTTTATTTATACTATTCAGTATTGCACAAAACTATTTATTTTTCTCTGACCTTATCACAATGCATTCTGGGATTGTCTTCTCCACAAAGGATAAATGCATCATAGGAGGTTCATATTAGCGTAATGACTGTATGTTGCTTAGATTTTGCAATGGTCTTCATGTCCCTTAAAATGTCCCCTCACTGGAACAGAACATATTTAAAGACACTGTATGACATCAGGTTAATTTCGTATTCATAGTCAAAATCTGTATGAGAACGCTAATGAAATTCCCTCAATATTTGGAGCCATTACTAAAAGATCCTAATGAGATCCAGAAACTCCACTGAGAACAAATGTAAGCATCTCTACAAAGCATAAAATACATCACTCACAATTAATGACTGGGTCCATTTTTAATTGCAGTAAACCATCCATACTATTCAGTAGTGCACAAAATATAGCTATTTCTAATCAGCATTTGATTTTTTTTTCACTGACCACAGTTCTTCTCCACAAAGAATAAATGCATCTTAGGAGGTTAATATTAAAATGTTCCCTCACTGTAACACATTTAAATATTTAGTTTCGTAATCATATAGACAAAATCTGTACAAGATCGCTAATGAAATTCCATCATAATTTGTAACCAATACTAATGGGAAACAATTAACATCCCCTGAGAATCTGCCAAGAGTCAAATAAGATCCTGCTGGATGAACAGGACTGCTGCCAAATTATGATACACACTCCATTAGTAAATCCTTTGGGATTTTTGGACTATGAATTAACTAGAGAACATGATTAAACTCTGGTGCACAAACTAGAACTAGATCTAGATGAAGTTGTTGTTTCTATAAACTGTATTATTATAAATAGAAGCTTTTTATCAGCTGTGGATGACAGAGCGTGTTACTCTGCTCTCTATAACCAGCCCAGGAAAAATCATCCTTTATTCAGTGTGAGAAAGAAAAGATTCAGCAGAAGACAAGTGACCCTATTACCACCTAATGGACTCTGGGTGGTCTTTCAGCTGACGTATGGAAGTCATTCTCACAGACGCTTCAAAGAAATCAGCAGACATCCACCTGAATCACACACACACAACTCATAATCACATGTGATATAATGACACTCATTTCACTCATACAAGAAATCATTCGGATATTATGAATATTGTCTTAATATTATAATGACCTAGATCCATTTGTTCTCACAAAAACAGTGTGATACTCTCATGGTAAAGTGAAGAGATGGAAATATGAATACAAAATTCATACAGTATATAATGCTTCTGTATTTACAAGACACTTACCATGAAATTACTACAGTAAATGTCCAAAAACATGGTATTATTATTATAGTACCATGCCCCCCAAAAGAACTGTAATACAATGCGACTTCATTACCAATATGGGTTCATGTTACTGAATGAACACCAACATACACTCAATAAAATGATTCAAGCCCTTCATACAGTAGATGACACATTTCAATTTCGTTTACTTTGCTTAAACACATCTAATTAAGAGTAATACGAATTTATATTTAATGAGTATAACATAAAATGTTGAAATAGTGTCATCTATTACATTTATTTAAGTTTGATCAACTCAATTTAGTTCGATTTAGGAAATGCACCCCAAGATACTAAAAAGAAAAGCCATGGTATTACCATGGTAAATGCCATCATACTATACAGTAAGTATTGTCGCCATATGATTTAAGACGAGAGATTTCAAACGATTTAGCCTCACTAAACCCTGAGGATACTTGATGAGTCACTATCGAGGGTGATCGCTATGTTGATTCCAGGACTCTGATGAGCTTGATTGATGACGGACCCGCAGCAATAAAACTTCACGGATCCTTTCATTTTTCCTGTGTGACATCGAGGACACCAGAGAGCACAAATGAGCACTATGTGGGGCTTGAACTGCCTATGTAGGAAGTATTTTAAGCTACCTTTTTTTCATTGTATACATATATACTTACAATTATTTCATTCAATACTGAAAAGTAGTGAACAAATTGCTCCATATGAAAAAAATATGGGCAATTCACCCAATATTTCTGTGTAATACAGTGTGTGTAATCCTGATTTTAAAGGAATAGCTCACCTAAAAATAGAAATTCTGTCATCACTTACTCGCCCTCAAGTTGTTCCAAACCTGTATGCGTTTCCTTCTTCTGTTGAACTCAAAAGAAGATGTGTTAATGAATGTCGGTAACCAGACAGTTGACGGTAGCCATTGACTTCCATTATACCATGGAAACTCGTACAGGTTTGGAACAACTTGAGAGTGAGTAAATGATGACAGCATTTTTATTTTTAGGTGAGCTATCCCTTTAAGTCATTCACACAGCAACATGCTAGGGTAAATTATGAAATGATCAGAAATTATGCATAATTAACATAGACGAGTTTACATGCGGTGTTTGGATGACCTTTGGATCTTCTGCAGGATCAACTCCCATAAACCATTTTGAGTCGGTGTTGCCGTGAAACCGTTTTCATTTCAGCCGAGTGCATATCATTTCAGCCGGGCGTCATTATCGCCATCATCAGCGCAAATTAAGTGTAGAGCAACACATCAGTGGCAAATCTGAATAAAACATGCAGCCTGATTAGATGCCTTAAAACCTGTGACAAGCAGGGTAATGGGGACGCCCGCGCGCATAATCAGGCCTCGGTCACCGATCAAATAAACCCGCCGCTTCATATCCTTCCGATCTTATCAGCCACCATGCCAAGGTCATGATAATGTGTGCATTTAATTGCTGATACACTTGATTATGTGCAAAATGTTGAGGAGGTAAATTGGAGCGCGCTGCTTTGCATTTTAAAAGGTTCCTCCTGCTGTTCATGAGCCTATTAAAGTTTGTCATATTGATTCGAGAAGGTTCATAATTTGGTGCAGAAACATTTTCACTCTCCCTTGAGAACTGAAAGATTTACACCAGTGCAAACTTAAATCTGCCACTTTCTTTTATGGATCCTTAACATTTTTACCTTTTAAAGTAGCTATGCGAGACATGAAAGACTATTTATGTATATTAAATAATACAATTAAAAAATAAATATATTCCCTCCGTTTGTAACATAGCCTAGCCTATGTAAAAACAAACAAAAGCTTAATTTACAGTAATGATTTACAGTGGAAGTTTATGGAGGTCGTTGTTTCATGTTTCATGAAGATAAACATAATTAGTGCTAGACCAGTATATTAGATGATTAATATGTTGTTTGAGAATTAAATGGACTATGTCGGCCACCTGCTCTAAAGCCTATTTTGAGCAAACTAGTTAAGATACACTGTTTCAAAAGTATAACAACAAAACATTGTCTTTTGTCAACATGGCATTATGTATTGACCTGAACTCATGATCATGTAAACCCAGTGACTTTTGCATGAGAGAAATGGACAGTTTACATAGAAACCATCTCAAATGTTCATAGAAGACCCTTCACTAAAATGATAATTAAGACATTTTACATGTATTTGTACACAGACAAATTGATATGAGTGTTTTAACACAAACACTAGACGTCCACTGAAAATGCATGAATGCAAACCATTTCCCCCCAGTTTTACAAGCTGAGAGATGTTAGTTATTTTGCACAGTGACGGACAGCATATCACAGATGCAGCGCGCAGAGTTTAACTCGTTTTGAATGTGGAACCTTCCTTGAAGCCCATTTAAATGCATCGTAAAGCAACATTCAAAATCTGTCAACAAATATTTCATATTTGCCTGGCCGACTGCACACTGACACAGCAACACTCACACAGGGTAAACAGTCCATCATCCACATCCATCCATCTGAAACACACTGAACGTGTCTGAACACACTGAGTGTGGCATAACACAATACTGATGCCTTTCCATATGGTGACCCTGTGAAACACACACACAAACATATGGGAATTATCTGAATAATCAGCTGTGTAAAGATGTAGCTGTAACTATGGAGACAATAATACCTGGTGTGAGCTTGATTGAAAATTATTTTTCCCCCAAACCAGTTCAGCGTAAATCCCGACTGCAGCTTTCCATTGGTTAAGGTTACAGTGACGCCAGGTTTAGGGATCAGTGTTTGTGTAGGCAATCAGAAGTGAATCACATGACCACTGAAATCTTCAGAATCGGGAAAATTACACTAACAGATCATAGATAGATAGATAGATAGATAGATAGATGAGTGTGTTTGTCAGTCTTTGTTTCTGCTTCTCATCATCTATTCTGCAGGTGAGGCTGGTCTTCATGAAGTCTCTGGTTTTCTCATGTTCTTCCCCTGGGTCTCGCGAAGTTAGCCATCTGCTCTGAGGAGAAAAGCAGAAACACACACACACACACACACACACACACACACTCAAGAAAGGTGACCCTCAGCTCACAGCTGAAATATGACATGGTAAAATAAAAGATTGGATCAGAATTAATATCATAAAAGTAAACAAAACCAGCTCAGCAGGAGTGTGTTTCTACCGCATGTCTGTAGTGACTAACAAGGCAAGCTGTGACTGTGTTAGAGAGTTTCGTTATGCATTATTAATAATCAATCAATCAATCAGTCAGTCTGTCTGTCTGTCTGTCTGTCTACAAAGATTAATAAATGCTTTTAAAATGTATTGTTCATTGTTAGTTACAGTATATATAGTGCCCAATTGTGGTTGCCACTATGGGAAATCAATTAGCAATAACGAGTATTCATCATGTGTGGTTACACGTAATTTATATGTCCGTACAAACGCACATTTTATTTCTGTAGTTCTCAAAATCCATATACTGTATATTGCTGAAATGAAAATCTATAGGTTTACCAAATGATTCATTGATTAACCATTAAGATCAGTTGGATTAAATAATAGACAAATGTATTACAGTTTTTTTTTGGATTGCTAAACGACAGTGAGCACAACTGCTACATGTGCAAAACTCTAACTACAGTCTGCACTACCAACAGTCACGAGCACACCCGGGCCCTTAAGAGAGCAGCCAGAAAAATGGAGCGCAACTGGAAGAAAACTGAACTAGAGGTATTTCGGATTTCGTGGAAAGAGAGCTCGATTGCTTACAGAGAGGCTTTAAAAGCTGCTAGATCTGCTTATTTTTCAAACCTATTAGAAGAAAATAAACATAATCCAAGGTATTTATTTGAAACAGTGGCTAAACTAACGAAAAAGAAAGCTTCAAGCTCAGAAGTGTCCAAGCAACACAGCAGTGATGACTTTATGAACTTCTTCACTTATAAGATTGATAATATCAGGGACAAAATTATAACTATGCAACCGTCTACCACAGTATCGCATCAGGAAGTGCATTGTAGTCTCCCTGAGGAAAAATTTGATTCATTTGTTGCTATAGGAGAGGAAGAATTCTGCAAACTCGTTAATTCATCTAAATCGACAACTTGTATGTTAGATCCTATACCGACTAAGCTACTGAAAGAGATGTTTCCAGAGGTCATATATCCTCTTCTTAATATCATTAAGTCATCTTTGTCTCTAGGATACGTACCAAAAACCTTTAAACTGGCTATAATAAAACCGCTTGTTAAAAAACCACAACTTGATCCTACAGAATTAGTCAATACAGGCCGATCTCGAATCTGCCTTTTCTGTCAAAGATATTAGAGAAAGCAGTATCTTCACAACTGTGTTCCTTTCTAGAAAGAAATGATATCTGCGAGGATTTTCAGTCCGGATTTAGACCGTACCATAGTACTGAGACCGCTCTCATTAGAGTCACAAATGATTTGCTCTTATCATCCGATCGTGGTTGTATCTCTCTATTAGTGTTACTCGATCTTAGTGCTGCATTTGACACAATTGACCACAACATTCTTTTAAATAGACTAGAAAACTATGTGGGCATTAGTGGAATTGCACTAGCATGGTTTAAATCATACTTAACTGACCGTTATCAGTTTGTAGCAGTAAATGAAGAGATGTCTTATCGATCACAAGTTCAGTATGGCGTACCACAAGCCTCAGTACTAGGACCGTTGCTGTTCACTCTGTACATGCTACCATTAGGAGATATCATTAGGAAACATGGAGTTAGCTTTCACTGTTATGCCGATGATACTCAGCTGTATATTTCTTCAAAACCCAACGAAACTTACCAATTCACAAAATTAACGGAATGCATAGCTGATATAAAAAATTGGATGACTAGTAATTTCCTACTACTAAATTCTGAAAAGACAGAGATTCTAATTATTGGACAAAAAACTTCCACACGTAATAACCCAGAATACTGTCTAACACTTGATGGCTGCTCTGTCAAGTCTTCGTCGTCGGTTAGGAACCTGGGTGTGCTCTTTGATACCAACCTTTCTTTTGAAAGCCACGTGTCTAGTATCTGTAAAACTGCATTTTTCCATCTTAAAAATATATCTAAAATACGCCATATGCTCTCATTGGGAAATACGGAACAATTAGTCCATGCGTTCATGACCTCAAGGCTAGATTATTGTAATGCTCTACTGGGTGGTTGCCCTGCACGCTTAATAAATAAACGCTGCAGCTCGAGTTCTTACCAGAACCAGGAAATATGACCATATTAGCCCGGTTCTGTCAACACTGCATTGGCTCCCTATTAAACATCGTATAAATTTTAAAATATTGTTGATTACCTACAAAGCACTAAATGGTTTAGCTCCGCAGTACTTGAGCGAGCTCTTAAAGTATTATAGTCCTTCACGTCTATTGCGATCTCAAAATTCCGGCCAGTTGATAATACCTAGAATATCTAAATCGACTGCAGGCGGTAGATCCTTTTCCTATTTAGCACCAAAACTTTGGAACAGTCTTCCTACCATTGTCCGGGAAGCAGACACACTCTGTCAGTTCAAAGCTAGACTAAAAACACATCTCTTTGACCTAGCATACACATAATACATTATAGACTTCTATAAATTCAATGTTAGACTGCATAGATTAGGTCAGCCGGAACTGGGAACACTTCCCTTAAATCTTGATGTACTCGCTACATCATAAGAAGAATGGCATCTACGCTAATATTAGTGTCTTTGTTTATCCCGAGGTTTTCCCGCAGCCTGCCGGATCCAGGCCGTGTCCAGATCTGACGAAGGAGATCCGCCTGGACCCGATGACAATGCAGTGCTGAAGTATCCACTATCCTCTCCCTATGGAGGATCCCTTTCCCACTCTACAGATAAAGCGTTGTGAATTCCGGCTCGCGTACCCCGAAGTGATAAAATAAAACAAAATTCTGTATCAAAATTTATAGGCAAGAAAAGTAGTTTGTTTAGGCTGGGTTGTATGAGTTATAAACCTGCGCACATATTTTAAAAGCACATAACTATAGAATCAATTCTGAATGAGCATGTGAACGCCGTCAGCGTTAATCACAGGTTCGCGTTTAAAAGTCTGATCATTTCGACGGAGGTGAATCAATCAAAGTTAACTTTAGCTGGAAATAACATTATTCAAGAACCGCTATAATGCCAAAACAATCTGTTACCTTAAATTATATGTTTATCTCTGTAAAGCTGCTTTGAAACAATCCATTGTTAAAAGCGCTATATAAATGAAGATGACTTGACTTGACTTGACTTGACAGTCACCTGAGCTACACAGTTCACATCACCTGCAAAACTCATTCCAAGCAACACAACTCTTAACACACGGCTCAAAACAGGCTCATGCAGACAAACACTATACACAACCCTCACTGAGATAACACACACTGTCACTGAGAGTAAAAACACTAGCATCAAACGCCAATACAGAAAATACAAACTTTTCATCTTTACAGTTTGAACAATTTCAGTGACTTCATACAAAGTAATATTTTCTTCAAAGAAAAGAGTGACATTCTTTCACATGATTTATTTACATTTTTAGAACATAAACATTCTTTAAGGTAAATGAAAATTAGCAGTTTGCTTCAATAGTCTGTAGTAATTTACGGAATTACAGTAATGAGAAAAAAAGGTAGAAACTAAAAGTACATAGGCTACTGTAAATCGAACAAATAATTGAGGGGCTAATCCTGCCTCTCTCTAGCATCAGGCCACAGGTTTCTAGCCTTTCAGCTGAAAGTGCAGTCAGCAGTGTGTGTGTGAGTGTGAGTGTGTGTGAGTGAGAGTGCAGTCAGCAGTGTGTGTGAGTGTGAGTGTGTGTGAGTGAGAGTGCAGTCAGCAGTGTGTGTGAGTGTGTGTGGGTGAGAGTGCAGTCAGCAGTGTGTGAAAGGCACAAGGCTGAAATCTATTCTGTTTTGAATGTGTGGTTCACAGTTTTAGCATTTGGACAAAGTGCTGTAAATCCACAGTGTTGTGCAGGTTGTGGTTAAAGTCATGTGATAAGTGTGTAAAGTTTTGAAAACTGTGTTCAAGCAATGAAAAACGAACTAGAGTTTGGTCCACATGAACTGCTGCTGTGCAGACTGTAGTTAGAGTTTTGCACATGTAGCTCCAGTTGTCCTCACTGTCGTTTAGCAATCCAAAAAAACTGTAAACTGAACAAAAAGAGATGCAAATCAGAGCTTTGTGAAAGGCAGTTACTATGAATGAAACAATAATGTAGATGAAACACTTATTTTGTGTTGTGAAAAGGATACTTTGTGATTTTGTAAATTGTACTAACACAATTGAAAACATGATGAAATGTTTGAAAAAAGTGCACTTTTGATTATCTGTTGTGATATTAGCACCAAGAGTTTTGAAAATGTACACCTTACTTGTGAAAATAGTACCAAAGCGAATAAAAAAAACTGTAATGCATTAACTTATCAAATGAGACCTTATTGTAAAGTGTTACCGAATTGTGTGAGATTCACAGGCCTTGAGCACATAGCTGACTGAGATTTAAGATCTCTCTTGAATGTGATTTTTCAGTTATATCTCACCAGTTACTTAGTCAAACTCTGTGTTTTTCTCTGTCAGCATTACTCAGTTTCACAGCTTGATAATGTACGTCATTTCTTTCAAATCACATCAAAGGTATTAGCATTTCAAAAAATAAAAAATCCAGCTGTGCCGAGTGGAAGTCAGGAAGCATGCGGGACCGTTTCAGTGTGTCGTGCTTCACATGAGGCTGTCAGAGACACTTTGTTCACAAATGACCCTGTGGCTCGTGTGCTGCTGAAGTATTTGACAACATGATTTAACGTCACATGCTTTTGACCAAAAACATCACAGAAAGCACAAAAAAAACATCTTTTAAATATGCCAGCAGACTTCGGTTTGGTCTTTTGGAGATGCTTAGTCAACATGAAATCAAAATGCACTGTTTGTTTTACCGTCTTGTCTTAAAGGGGAACTATTATGCCCTTTTTCAAAGTCTTGAATTAGTTTTTGGGCTCTACTAGAATAGTTTTTGATGCTTAAAGTCCCCATGAATTCAAAATTGACAATACATACTTTGTTTGCCTAAATTGATCGTTTTGTGGTGAACAATTCATCCATGCAAGTCAATCCACACAAAAAATGTTTTTGGCTTCGTAATCTTTAATCAAAATCTGAAATTTCCCCTCCTCTCTGCATTGGAGGACCTTCCCTGATGACGTAGGTTTGACGGTTTGGGAGTCTGCTTAACATCCGTAACCACGCCCCTCCAACTGACAGTAGACAGGGGGAATGAAAACACCTACTTTTCTAGATCCAATCAGGTGCTAGTTGGAAAAAAAGCCACGCCCACTATTTTGCCTCATTTAGTATTCCGTTTCTCTCGGAAATACGTCACAACACTGGAGAAAAGTCGTTTGCAACTTCCGGTTCACGGGGACTTTAAATGTCCAAACAACACATTATTTTCCCTCATTTTCTCCATTGTTGCAGCTCGTCTTTTCCCAGTCTGACAGTAACGCTCTGTTTAGTTCCTGTCTCTGTGAAAGAGACTATGTTCACACTATGTCGTAATTACCATAATTGGGACATTCCAACTTGTAAAAAGCATTCAGATCCTCGTAGTTCTTGTAAACTCGTAATTTTCAGAGAGCTTCGACTTGTACCACATGACCGCTGTACCACCTGACCGCTGCAGATTCATGTGGGCATTGATAGTGTCGCTAAAGAAATGCATTATTCCCAGTCTGAGGACATGAACTGCTCCGAGTGACGTCACGTGTTGTCATCTGGTAATCACAATATGGCATGAACGCAGCAGAAGCTCCTCCTCCTGGAAAGCACACTGTGCTCTGATTGGTCGGCTGGATCAGTGTGTTGTAATTGGTCAAGCACTTTGGGTGTGTTTGGGAAATGTCCCGCCCCTTACCATAACCACCCGTTTCAACACACTACTAACTCACTCAACCAGGCCCCGCCCCTTTATTCTGCGTATGAATTATTTAAATGAGGATTATTGTGACGTGTTTGTTCCCGGAAGAAACTCAAGACTACAATGGAGGCGTTTCAGGGAGTTCAGAAACACTGACACCGAATAACTCCCTTTTTAATGCTCAAACAGCAACATTACACACTAAAGAAAGATGAACATGTAAAAAAGCATAATAGGACCCCTTTAAATTTTTTTTCTTGTGGCATTTCAAGTTTCTTTCATAAAAATCGATAGAAATACGTGAATGAATTAAGAGACAAAAAAGACTCAAGAACCAGAGACACAGCTTGTCCACAATAAACAACTGTCATAGGATGTATTTTTTTGTTCCAAATGGCAAATCATTGAGAGAAAGCACGGGAAAACGGCAAGAGTGATAAATACGGAGTGTACAGCCTTGTGCATTTCCACAACATCTCAAGTCTTGCACGAACGCATGTATTCACAACAACATCACACTCGCCAACTCACATTTATTTGGATTTAGTTATACAATGATCGCTTCTTTAACTACGTTAAACGTAATACTGAGCACTGAATCGTTCAAAGGCAGAAGGAGAAAGTGACGTTACAAAGTTTCAGTTCAAAAGAATATTTACAACCAATGAATGTCATCATACACACCTTAGAAACCGTACTTTTGTGCCAAATCTCTGGACAATAAATGTTTTATGTACAAAAAGGGCATAAACCGAGGGACACATCGCTCCTTTTCAGCTGCCCCGTCGGATGACAGTCTCTCGGACGGTTTCCCATAATGCACCGTGAATGTTAATGTCTCTAGACTCGACAAGGCATTTCAGTCCATTGGATTAGTCCGATACGAGGTGAAAGAGCGTCATATGAAATATTCTTTTTGGTTGTCACTGATAATGCCCTGTGAGTTTGGATCCGTGTTAAAGGGTGTTTCGGGACTGTCGTCTGTTTTTCCCGCTTTGGGCTCTTGGGTCTGAAACGTTTCTTTCCGCCGGTACAGGAGTCGCGCCATCACAGCCAGCGCGGCGAGACTCACAAATATCACAACGGCAATGACACCTGAAAAACAGCACAGTGACACGCACAATAGTGAAGAGATCTAGACTCCATGACTCCACTACATTTCTACATCTCTGGATGATGACACATGCGAAATGTGTGATGGTCACACTGTATGGAAGCTTGTTTCCGCTACAGAATAATAAAATAAAAAAGGTAATTGCGACTTTTTATCTCACAATTCAGACTTTTTTTCTCACAATTGCGAGATATAAAGTCAGAATTGCGTGATATAAAGTTGCAATTGCGTGTTATGAAGTCAGAATTGCGTTGATATATTGCAGGTTATAAAGTCAAAATTGCATTGATATAAAGTCAGAATTGATTGATATAAAGTCGCAATTGCGTGTTATAAAGTCAGAATTGCGAGATATAAAGTCAGAATTGATTGATATAAAGTCGCAATTGCGTGTTATAAAGTCAGAATTGATTGATATAAAGTCGCAATTGCGTGTTATAAAGTCAGAATTGCGAGATATAAAGTCAGAATTGATTGATATAAAGTCGCAATTGCGTGTTATAAAGTCAGAATTGATTGATATAAAGTCGCAATTGCGTGTTGTAAAGTCAAAATTGCATTGATATAAAGTCAAAATTGCATTGATATAAAGTCAGAATTGATTGATATAAAGTCGCAATTGCGTGTTGTAAAGTCAGAATTGCGTGATATAAAGTCGCAATTGCGTGTTGTAAAGTCAGAATTGTGTGATATAAAGTCGCAATTGCGTGTTGTAAAGTCAGAATTGCGTGATATAAAGTCGCAATTGCGTGTTGTAAAGTCAGAATTGTGTGATATAAAGTCGCAATTGCGTGTTGTAAAGTCAGAATTGCGTGATATAAAGTCGCAATTGCGTGTTGTAAAGTCAGAATTGTGTGATATAAAGTCGCAATTGCGTGTTGTAAAGTCAGAATTGCGTGATATAAAGTCGCAATTGTGTGTTGTAAAGTCAGAATTGTGTGATATAAAGTCGCAATTGTGTGTTGTAAAGTCAGAATTGAGAGAGATAAAGTCGCAATTGCGTGTTGTAAAGTCATAATTGTGAGATGTAAACTCGCAATTGTGAGAAAAAAGTCCGAATTGTGAGATAAAAAGTCGCAATTGCGTGTTGTAAAGTCAGAATTGCGAGATATAAAGTCAGAATTGTGTGATATAAAGTCAGAATTGCGTGATATAAAGTCGCAATCGCGTGTTGTAAAGTCAGAATTGCAAGATATAAAGTCGCAATTGCGTGTTGTAAAGTCAGAATTGTGAGATGTAAACTCGCAATTGTGAGAAAAAAAGTCAGAATTGTGAGATAAAAAGTCGCAATTGCGTGTTGTAAAGTCAGAATTGTGAGATAAAAAGTCGCAATTGCGTGTTGTAAAGTCAGAATTGCGAGATATAAAGTCAGAATTGAGTGATATAAAGTCAGAATTGCATTGATATAAAGTCAGAATTGCGTGATATAAAGTCGCAATTGCGTGTTGTAAAGTCAGAATTGTGTGAACTATTCTGAGGGGAAAAAAGTTGGCCTGATATCTCGCAATTGCGACTTTATTTCTCACAATTCTGACTTCATATCTGGCAATTCTGAGATAAAAAGTCGCAATTATTTATTTATTTATTTGTATTCAGTGGCGGAAAACAAGCTTCCATAACACTGAGACTAAGTTTTGAAAGAAAAAAAACAAACAAAAAACAACCTTTATTTAGGAAAGTAATATAAATAAAGTATTGTAAATAAAAATATACATTAATCAAGATAAATGTATATGATTTTATTTCATTATATGAATAGTAATAAAATATGCAATACATTGATTTACATTTAAATGAATACATATCAATAAATACAAATACAAATAATATACAATATGAATATATTGTATATTAATATACAATTAAATAATATAAATTAGTTAAATGAATACATTGAACTAATTAATATGCATTCATTAAAAAAAAACCTAATAATTCATTATGAAAACGGAAAGAATTCCATATATATGGTTTATTATGGTGATAATTGCCATCAAAATTGGATGTAATAACAGCATAAACAAAAACAAAAGATTTAGGGAACTTTATATAAATAATATAAAAATATGAATGTATTAATATAAATATGTTTAAATTATAAATATTTAATATTAATATTGATTGATATGATTATACATATAGAGGAAAAAAATATAATAAATTAATATAAATGTAATGAATATACAAATATATGTGTAATGAAAACTAAAGGAATTCCATATCTTTGTTTTATGGTGATGATTCAGCTTTGGATAACTACTGCAAATAAAAAAGATACAAAACACATTAAAAATTCAATATCGGATGAAAGAAAAAAAAAAAACTGAAAGAATTCCATATCGTTTATGGTGATAAATCAAAATTGAATGTAATTACTGCAATACAAATTTAGGGAAATGTATATAAATAATATCAAAATATGAATGAATGAATATAAATGTGTTAATAATATTAATTCATATTAATATACATATGTAAAGGTACACATATTATACATTCATATAAATGCAATGAATATACAAAAATATATAATTTGTAATGAAAACTGAAGGAATTCCATATCTTTGTTTTATGATAAATCAACTTGGATATGGATCAATGGATAACTACTGCAAATAAAAAAAAGATAAAAAATTCTAATCTTGTACTTAATGAGGTTAAATTAAATAAACTCCATAAAGCATTGAAAAGTAATCACGTAAATTGGTCATTTAGTGGCGGGTGGATTTGAGTGCCACGAACTGTTTAAACTGCAGCTGGCGGACAGTCAGAGGACTGGATCCAGACTCACGCTTCTGTCACGAACAATCAATCGTATTTTACACGCTAATTCAGCGCTGTTTCTGGACCTGTTAAAAACAGACCATCAATAAGGGAGAGAAAGTTGGCAAAAGAAGCCTTGGACTGGCGCTAACCATCAGACGTGTTGTGAATGCTTCTCCGTCCTTAATTCTACTCGCTGTCAGAGCGAAACGCCTCGAAAATGTTTCTCTCCTTTGTGGCCGGTTAAGCATGGCACATTTAATTATAAAGGGTAAAAGAAATGTCTAATTGAGGCACCAAAATAAATCTCAACTCAATTTAATGCCACATTACGGTGGCTGTGAAAAGGACAAAGTGTATTCTGGATTGTAGCAGAAGCCCCTTAATCAGCAAATCATTTCTTTAAATGTTTAATTAGTTTTGGGGGCCTTTGTTAATTTCATTCTATTTACCGATAACTTTGGAGAAGTCGATGTGAGTGCAGCTGTTAAATTACCGAGGGCGACGGAGAGCTTCTCTGATTAGTTTTATAGAGTCTTTTAAATGCACACGGAGGCTGAGCTTCCCAGTTCTCTTTGCATGACAAACAATCCAACGCCTTTGTCATTCAGTGCAAGTTTTCGCTCACAAAATGGAAATTCTGCCATCGTTTACTCCGAAACCGAACTGTATGACTTTCTTTCTTCCCGTTGAGCACAAAAGGAGCAGTTTAGCACAATGTTGATGCAGCTCCTTTCTATACAATTTTCCTATTACTTTTACGTTACTTTTGCCCACTGCTGAACTTTTATGCTGCATTTTTTTGTCCTTTTTGGAGCTCAACCGAATAGAAAAGAGCAGGTAAACATTTCCCTTCGTCTTCCACAAAGTTCATAAAGTCAAAGTGGATTGGAACGAGTAAATGATGGTTTGGGAGATTTGTTCCACACTGGAAAAAGCAACAAGTAAAATTTACTTCATTTTTCTTTGGCAAGTTTTTGCACAATTTTTTTTTAAAGTAAATTTCACATAAATGGAATCAAGTAAACTCTACTTAAAAAAAGAAAGTACCGGTAAGTAATTTTAACTTGGTTAGTAAGAAATTGAGAAATATCTATTTTGTTGAAATTTCCTTTCCTACCACTTCATTGAACAATATAAAAGAGAATAAAACCATACTTCTTATGTATATGGTCTACTTAAAAACATCTAAGCAATTGCATGCTTTACTGAAACTACACACTCTGTGAACCCAGAGACCTCAATACTTGGTAGACAATACAGAATGACGGTAACACTTGATGGATCGTCATTTTGAGTAGAAAATGAACTCCAAATATCACAAAATGGCAAGTTACTAATCCTAACAACAAAAGCAATGATAAAACAGTTTAAATACAGCTGGAAAACAGTGAAAAATCAACCTCATTAATTATTCAAAGCCCAGTGCATGATGGGAACACCAGTATCAGAAAAGTTTAGTAATTTTACTTAATTTTGAAAAGTTGATATTTACGCTTTCATTTCTACACACTTTAATTGAGTACTAGTATAGAATTTACTTTTTTTTTTTTTATTCTTGCCTGAACAAACCTTTTCATGTAAATTACATCGTTTTTTTCTGTAGCATTTACTTCACCACAAAATCATTTTTACCGGTGCAGGAGCAAGACAAAGTCGATATGAGCAAAGAGCAGGCAAATAATAATGAATGAAATGAGAAAAGATGAGGAACGGAATATTTCTCTGAAGCATAACATCCATTTACCTCCGATCAAAGCCGAGTCGCTGTTGATAGCATTGACTATGGGCTCGCCCGCACCTACTGTACCCACATGATCTACAGCAGAGGAAGAGAGACAGACAGATCATCAGCAGGATTGAAGAGCGCATCGCTCGCAGGTCGTGGCTCATTGAATACGCCGCCGCTCCATGCAGCACCAAAACAGAAATGATTATGCAAATGAAGGTCTTTCTCACTCAGATTAATACAGTGATCAGCCTTTACGATCTTTATTGCTCTAATTAAATTAGCACTGCGGATGGATTCAGTGAGCCAGCGACCAAAGTTTGCTGAAATTCCACTTTCAGGAGGAATCTGGGCAGAAAGACTGAACAAACTAAGCAGAAGTTTGGAAAAGAAAGTCGGAGGAAGATATAGATGCCAGAGAGAGTGCGCTCTTGTACCTCAATATAAACATGTCAACGGTTTAACTAACTATAACCAAGATTCAAACTGTTGCTCTATCAACACTAGAGCAGAAAGATAAAACTGAAAGATTATGCTAATGCTAAATTTAGAGTTTTATTGATTTTTTTTTATTGACCTTCCACTATTAGTACAGGTTCTTAAAGACAATTGTCATTAAAAAGACTGAATTAAAACAAAAATTTCAAATGGACGAAAATATATCCAAATGAATAATGTAATTGCTCATATTTCCAAAACTAAATTCTTTAATCCACAATCATTTAGGAGTCTGTACATTCAATGACAAGCAAAATTGGGTTTGCACTGAAGTTCCTGCATTCATGTACTTGTGTAGAGTTTCAGGCCTCGGTAGTTTAAACGTTGGGTTGATGTCTACTCAATTCACTAAAACATTATTTATTAATCCATTGGCAAAGGCTCTTGGGACTGACACAAGGATTATCGGTCGATGTTGATCTATAAAAGACCAAATATCAAGCGATTAATTGGGTTGATCAATGAACCAATTGAGTCATTAGTCACATATCACTTCTTCAGTGGCGGTGGTTGCCGAAGTATTTTTCCCACTTTTTTTTTCCTTCGAGATTTTGAAAAAATCTTCAATAAAGCATTATAAGCCATAAACCAAATCACAACATAGACAAAGATACAAAACTGTGTATTTAATGGCTTCAACAAGGGAAATAACAAGGGGGGAAAAAAACCCATCAATGGAGGAATATAAAACTATATATTTAAAGATGGTCATTCTGTATATAGAAACCATTTATTTTACATGTATTGCAAAAATATACTATATATATATAAACACACACAAATATTTAAGTAGTCTGTGAGCGATTATTTTATATTCGCAGTGTTTCATGGGATTCTCAGCAGAATTATGGGTAATGTAGTTTTTCATCAGGAATTCTGTTGTTGAACAACTAAAGCATTTACCATTGATTAGCAACCTTGTAGCTCACAGTAGGTCTTTAAGGTGTTGTTTAAATTCTCCTATGGAGAAAATGAATGGGATTTTTACTTCCGGACTGTTTGTTGTATAAGTAGGGCAAACGGGGCTGTTTTCAAACTAGTGGGTGACAGTTTTGCTGGCTTTACCTGTGAGAGAATGAGAGGTCTCAGCTGCGTAGGGGTTTGTCGGTAAAGACGAGCCACAGCTGGATTCGGTCAGAGGTCCGGTGACTATGACAGGACTCGTGTCTGGATACAGCAGGGCCGCTTTCAACGGAGAGATGGAGTTAAACTGGACCACAGACAGACAGCCAGTGAAGCCCAGAGCGTTCAGACGGCCGATCTCTGGATCCACTTCACCAGATCCTGCAAAGGCACACATCTCAGCATTCAATGAGATCTCAATAATATCTTCTCAAAGCTAACGGAAGCTTTCCTGCTTCTCCTGAAAAAAAGACCCCAATAATGATCTCTCACGTGTCTCATCTACAGTTTCAGAAGGGATCTCAATATCTCTAAATACACAAGACACCAAAGTCTGCAATATAAAGACACAGATCTCAAAAATATATCAATTGTTTCTTTCGTATAGCAATTGAATTGAGATCTAATGAAAATGTTTGATCCAGTCACTGCTTTTTAAGTGTTTCTCTTGAGAAAAAGACACTAATGATCTCACATGTGTCTCCTCTAGAGTTTCAGAAGAGATCTAAATATCTCAGACTGGACCAAGATACTACAATATAAAGTAAAAGATCTCAAAAATATTAATAATTACTTCTCTCAGATAGCAATTACCCAGCTAGTGAAAATATGTTCTAAGAATGTTTTTAGTCATGATCCCATTAAGTTGTGAAAACGTTATTTCTGAGTGTTCTATGAATGTTCAATATATCATATATATATATATATATTAGGGCTGTCAAACGATTAAAATATTTAATTGCGATTAATCGCATTAATGTCATAGTTAACTCGCGATTAATCGCAATTATTTTTTATCTATTCTAAATGTCTCTTGATTTTCTTTTTGTCCCATTATTTTTTCTCATTTTAATGCTCTCAACATGGAAAAGTGGATCGGCTTGCTTTGTGCAAATGTTTTTTATTGAAAACAACATTGACATATACTGTGCTCAATTTCACACTAACATTCTCACTTGGAGCAAATAATCTCTCAATGTAACACTGTCCATTAATAAAAGGGGGAAAGAAATACTGACGAGGTCCTGATTTTGACGAGGGGGCGGAGAATTCGCATCAGCTGTGTGTGTGTGTGTGTGTGTGTGTGTGTGCCTGGCCATCAAGTGGTATTTCAGAGACTGGACGCGCTGCGATGATGAACGCTCAGTTCACAACGACAAAACACACAGATCACTTTGGTCTCGTCAATGGAACCATTTGGCAACTTTTTAAAAGTAAACTTTCCATTCGGAATCTTATTGGCATCCATTTCGGCGTCTCGCGCTCGTCATCCACTCAAAGCGTAACGTTAACCAACTATTTGGCCAGCTAGAAAGCCCAAAAGTGTGTGCGGCGTGCCTGTTGTTTTGCCCGCTTGCGCTTTGGTCGACGAAGCAACAAAACATCCTCGCGTGGCGCAAGCCATTAAAATGAATGGGTTTCATAGCGCAGCGCGCGCATGCCACGTCCTGTTGTAACAGCATGTGAAAAAAACTACAAGGTTTGCTAGGACAAAAAGACCGTTAATCGCGCGATAAAAAAAATTGACGCCGTTAAAATGGGTTTGCGTTAACGCCGTTAATAACGTGTTTAACTGACAGCCCTAATATATATATATATTTTAAATGTTTCAAAAATATACTATTCTTGATTATTGTTAAGGGAACATAACATTTTATCATTCTGTAAACACTTTGGGAATGTTACATTTGTATGTTCTCTGAACATTCTGAAACAAGCTGTAACATTTAATACATCCATCCATACAATACACAATGTTGGGTTGTTTCAACCCATGTTTTGAGTCCAATAACCCAACCTTTGGGTTTAAAAATGTAATATAATTTATCCAACGGTAGGGAGTGTACAATCGATGCTTCAAAACATTGTAACTAACCCACTGATGTCACATGGACTACTTTGATGATGACTTTATTTCCTTTCTGGACAAGGACAGTATACCGTACATACATTTCCAATGGAGGGACAGAAAGCTCTCGGACTAAATCTAAAATATCTTAAACTGTTCCGAAGATGAACGGAGGTCTTACGGGCTTGGGACGACATGAGGGTGAGTCATTAATGACATCATTTTCATTTTCGGGTGAACTAACCCTTTAAGGTCTTCTGTTTGCTTTCTTTTCTAATTCAATACAACATTTTTCATTACATATGATATTATCAGCATTGCAATTTCAGTGAAAAGCGAACCCTATAAACTAAAGCATGTTTCATACACTAAAAGGCCTCTAAACGGTCAACATGTTGAAAACTTTCCTGAAAAAAACAGTTGCACACAATCTATACATGCCTGATTGATGGTTTATACTTTTTTTTTTTTAGCAAGTAAAGGCCTTTTAGTATAATTTTACAAACATCCACATTCAGGTTTGTGTGTTTTTTCCCTGTGAATTTTTTACTGATTTTTAAAAATGAATAGCAATAACTTTCATATTGTTAATAATATTTCAAGATGAACACTTACTGGACTGAAGCAACTTATGTTAACTTGATTATCCATAGAAAAATCATGATACAATGCGAGTATCAAATATGATCCATCAGGATTTTGAGGAAGGTTTATTTGTTCATCTCTCAATCATCATTGTATTGCATTATTTTTTGAAACTTTGATCATAATTAAGCATGTAAACCATCTAAGACCTATTATTGTGAGATATAGAGTGACAAATGATATTTACAATTTAAATATCATATAAATATCAGCATCTGCACCAAATTGCATATTTTTGCTCAGTTTGGGACTTTGAATAAAATTGAGGTGTTTTCATCTCTGTATTTTGACTATATCATGAGTCATAAAATCCTGATGCATCAAATATAATCAACAAAAAATATTTTTTTTATATATTTAAGGTCCAATAAATTTGCATAAAAAAACGGATTTTTCTGACTATTATTTCATATGTCAGGCTTTACATTGAAACATGTAAAAATGAACATAAATTTGAGAATGTCTTAGTATTTTGTGTGTCTCTCTTTTGACACGAACCAAACCTGATGATCACGTTCTCCAGCTCGTTTTGAACATCTGTTCGGCATCATTTCAGCTTTGAACGGGCCTGTACTGGTCGAATATTAATCTTCAGGAGCTCCATGCAGGTTTCACATTTGATTTAGTTTTCATTACAAGTCGATTTCTGGGCGTGATCGATAGTGTTTGCTGGAAATGACACACAGCCCACTGTCGGCGACACACTATCTGAAGGGTTACAGCAAATGCGTTTCATGTCACATGTTCATCTGAAAGGTTCCCACATGAGAATGTTTCCCTCCATAAAGCACCGCCAACCTCGACCTGTACGACATTACAACGAGATTGAACTAATGTAATTTAGCTCATTAGCATCTCTAGGTAACTAGAAACAGTATAAAACATTATAAACCATTCATCATCACTGATCATAAGCAACCATAAAAACTCGTTATTTTCTTCATATCTGTAAACCCTGTCAGTAAACTTTACAAAAATATAATTTCCAAAAGTCACCATAAAATAAGTAATTACATTTGTGCAGTCTAATTTTTAGGACCAATGTGATTTTTTGTCATGCAGTTATAAAAATCACCCTGAATAAAAATGTTTTATTAAAATCAGCAAAAATAAAGGCAGTATAACAAATACTACAAGTATTTAAATAAAAAAATGTAATATTATTTTCACATTTCAGTTCAAAATATTATATTCAAAATATTTTGGACTGAATTGAGAAATTAGCAGCAATTTATGCTACTAAAGTGTCATGAGAATAATGTCACAATGCAAAAAAAATAAAATAATAAAAAGTCCTAAAGCTCCTAATATATATATATATATTTTTTTTTTTATGCAAATGATCTTTATGAGAGTCAGGCTGCAAGCTTCATATTTTTCAACTTCTGCTGTATTATTTATTAACTGAATGTTTTATTCATCTATTTGGGTTTCATGACTAGAAAGTTGTGTGCTTCAGGTCCTATTTATAGACATACAAAAATCATCCTGACCTATTTCCCGTCCCCCACACACGACAATAATAACAAGTAAAGTCAATATTAGTCTTATCTGAAGTAAATAGGACAAAGCGTACTCTCTTCACAGACAGGCTGAAGAGTTCGCCTGACCGAACAAACACACTCCTGATGCTTCCGCTTCCTCCAGAAAACCTCTAACAGGAATATAATAACATATAGCCACTTACAGTAACTGACCTTCTGCATTGTACGTGATTCAGAGACATTTCCTCCGTGATGCAGAAACTAGAATATTTCTGCTTACTGAACAGGATATACAGTATGTAAGACTTTTGGTTTTGCTCATTTATTTTAATGCCGGATACACACTGGATTTACACTCACCTAAAGGATTATTAGGAACACCTGTTCAATTTCTCATTAATGCAATTATCTAATCAACCAATCACATGGCAGTTGCTTCAATGCATTTAGGGGTGTGGTCCTGGTCAAGACAATCTCCTGAACTCCAAACTGAATGTCAGAATGGGAAAGAAAGGTGATTTAAGCAATTTTGAGCGTGGCATGGTTGTTGCTGCCAGACGGGCCGGTCTGAGTATTTCACAATCTGCTCAGTTACTGGGATTTTCACGCACAACCATTTCTAGGGTTTACAAAGAATGGTGTGAAAAGGGAAAAACATCCAGTATGCGGCAGTCCTGTGGGCAAAAATGCCTTGTTGATGCTAGAGGTCAGAGGAGAATGGGCCGACTGATTCAAGCTGATAGAAGAGCAACTTTGACTGAAATAACCACTCGTTACAAGCGAGGTATGCAGCAAAGCATTTGTGAAGCCACAACACGCACAACCTTGAGGCGGATGGGCTACAACACCAGAAGACCCCACCGGGTACCACTCATCTCCACTACAAATAGGAAAAAGAGGCTACAATTTGCAAGAGCTCACCAAAATTGGACAGTTGAAGACTGGAAAAATGTTGCCTGGTCTGATGAGTCTCGATTTCTGTTGAGACATTCAGATGGTAGAGTCAGAATTTGGCATAAACAGAATGAGAACATGGATCCATCATGCCTTGTTACCACTGTGCAGGCTGGTGGTGGTGGTGTAATGGTGTGGGGGATGTTTTCTTGGCACACTTTAGGCCCCTTAGTGCCACTTGGGCATCGTTTAAATGCCACGGCCTGCCTGAGCGTTGTTTCTGACCATGTCCATCCCTTTATGGCCACCATGTACCCATCCTCTGATGGCTACTTCCAGCAGGATAATGCACCATGTCACAAAGCTCAAATCATTTCAAATTGGTTTCTTGAACATGACAATGAGTTCACTGCACTAAAATGGCCCCCACAGTCACCAGATCTCAACCCAATAGAGCATCTTTGGGATGTGGTGGAACGGGAGCTTCGTGCCCTGGATGTGCATCCCACAAATCTCCATCAACTGCAAGATGCTATCCTATCAATATGGGCCAACATTTCTAAAGAATGCTTTCAGCACCTTGTTGAATCAATGCCACGTAGAATTAAGGCAGTTCTGAAGGCGAAAGGGGGTCAAACACAGTATTAGTATGGTGTTCCTAATAATCCTTTAGGTGAGTGTATAATGGTTGTTTATGTTGCTTGCCAGAATGTACGGACATGATCCCTGCTGTAAGCCATGTCACACTGTAGGATCTCAGTTGTCATTTTGATCATGGCTTGTCTTGAACAGAAAGCGGGAGGAGAAGCTACAGTGCAGGACTGTGTCTCAAAACTTTGGCACTGGCAGAATTTCATTGGAGGTAAAATTTGATCGCAGTGGTCATTAATCGACTCAACATGTCAAACTAGCAATCAAAGACTACAGATTTTGTCCTGGGATCAGAGGAATCATTTAGGATTCGCAACATTGCCAAAAAAATTGGAATCGCCAAAACCGTACAGTGTCAAAATCATACATAATATTCATATAATATAATATAATCATAATATTCCAGGTGACCGTTGACAGTGATTTTACCCACCTAGCACTTTTCCGATGACAATAGATTTGATGGCGTTGAATTCAGTGTCTGATGTTAGATTGAAATCGTCTTTTGCATGCTGATCGACCTATAAAAGATGCAACAAGCCACAGTTAAAATTGTTTGTGCATCGAGTAAAAACGTTTTTCAGCATCATGTTTATTCATAGCAAGGTCATATTCGTCTGGAAGCGTTTGAATTAAAACTGCTCTTCAAAGCAACCATAAAACACGATACTGCTGGCTGATTCAAAAGCAGAGGATGTGCTCCGGCCCGGCCGTGTGTTTGCATTTAAAGTGTGATTATTGCGACGGTTCAGACTAAGTGCTGAGGTCACGGACAGATGCGCGCTCCCGCCACGACCTGCATTGACTGGTATTGAGCAGCACATCAGGGCTGCAGTGCTCCAAGTCTAATCCTCCATGTCATCAAGTCCTCCATTTCAGACTCAAATGCATTACCGTTTAATATCTAGATGTATATGGTAGCCGTTTAGAAAGAGATTTAAGGATTATTCTGGGATAATATCAACTTATTTACAGACATTTCTTTAGTCATTTCTTGACATTTCTTTTCATACTCTTCCCAACCGATTAATCAAAGTACATTAAGGCACTTTTTTTGTATCAAGTTTTCTGAAAAGTTTTGTTTAAGCGATCCATAATCCAAATAAATATGCACTAATTTGCATACATTCTCAGAACATAAATCTGAACACTGATTTTGGAAACACACCATAAATCATAAAATACTGTCAACAGCCAGAAATGTTTTTTAGGAATAAAATGTTTTATAAATCAGGCGAATGATATATGAACAAACCCCTCATTAAAAACGTTCCAAAAATAGATAGGAATTGTTTAAGTGTAAAATGTGGTGTATGTGCTACTGTGTAAGTGCTACTGTCACAATCCCTGTACTGTGTCTTGTGCTTTGTAGGACTTTTATGTTGAAGTGCATTCTTTGTTCACTTCCTGTGTTTGGTTCCCGTTTTGCCTTGTACCTTGTTTGTCACCATAGTTACCCTCATTAGTTCCCATGACATCAATCACTCTCACCTGTCCCTTGTTAACCTGTGTATTTAACCCTCTGTGCATCGCTGTTGTGTGTCAGTCATTACTCCTGTGTGTGTGTTCCCGTTGTTGCTCCCCTGTGGATTATTAGCTTGCTCTTGGACTGGATTATCTGTGTTTCTCAAATAAATTGGTGCTTGCAACTGGATTCAGCTAATACTATCTGGCTCATTTTGAGAAAATGGCCTTTAAAGATATATGTTGTAATTGAAATCTACAGATGCAAATAGATAAAGTGTATTTTGGATGCCCAGCATGTCCCTTTGGTGCATTTAACCCCGTCCCAGTTTGATGAGAAATGCAGAGAGATGGAGTTCCACAGTACCTGAACACTGAGCGTGTCTGCGAGTCTCTGGATGCTCACTCTGTGGAGTTGCCCGTTGGCCAGATTCCTGGCGCTGGCTCGGAAAGCCTCCGCCTCTCTGTTGTTCTGCAGTTTGTACTTGATGTCCAAATGTCCTTTACAACAGAGAGCATTTTATTTTCTAAATATCTGAGACAAACAGAAACATCAAAAGCAACAGAAGCGAGCACGCTTCTGCAACTATAACGCTTCATCTTAAGAGGATTAATATTTTATCCTCTGTGAAACAAAACTGATGCCGGAATAAATTAAAAAAAAAAAACTTTCATCAGTTTTGGGAGAATTTAACCATCTGTATACAAACAAGACGTTTTTTAACTGTCTTTATTAAGCTAAAACTAGATTTTTGCAGGTTTTGCATGTGACAAAGAGTATTACGTTCTGAGTGGTTTACAGCATGTTGCTCTGGATGGTCATTTCTATGCTAATGGCTCATTGGGTTTTGCTAAAATTTTTGGTGAATCTGTTAATTAATGTGAACGGACCCTCGGAAAACTGCTAGCAACAGGAACAGGAAGCTGTCAGCGCGAGCGCCAGGGTTCTGGAGGCTGTTATAGACTTCTGGACCTTCTGCATGATTGGACTAGCAGGTGTTATTGGCACACGCTGTCTGGAAACCCAGTGTGCCGAGACGAGCCCGATCCAGAGTTTCTGCTTCTGCGGCGCGGGACGCCGCAATAATCGGCATCACGCATGGTAAATAAAACAAGACTATTTTGGGCAACTCACTTTGACGTTTGGTTAATTAGAATAGCATTTATTTACACACTGTCATATAAACATACATTCCAAATTTAATGATTAATTTGCAACACTGTATTCTAACCAGTTTAGTATACTATTTAGTGCAAATATTTATAAATATTTTGACTTAGCTTTCATTTTTATATTTTTAAAGTTTGCATTTTAATTTGGTCACGTGCTTCTATTAGTTTTTTTTGTTTTATTTCAGTTTCGGTAAGTAACTTTAAAATTTTTGTTTAAGACATTTTTAAGTTTCATTTAATTATTATATTTTATTGTATTTCAGCATTATTTAAACAATTAGAAAGCAAAATAATCTTGCAGTTTTAGTTTACAATAATAACACTGGTTCAAACCAGAACTGATGTAATACATTTCCCAGCAGCAAATGATATTTATATTATTATAATATAATATTTATATTTATAAATAATGGACATTTATATTTATAAATAATGGACATTTACATGAAAAAAGTTTTATTGCATCACGCTCGGTCAGGACACAGCGTAAGTCTTTTTGCATGATTCATTAAAAGAATTGGCTCAAAATAATCTTTTAATTGGACTGCAATGGTCACGCTGTATGTTTTGCAAAGAAGATGAAATAGAAAGATGTGTAGTAAATGTATTGTCTTTGCATTATTTAGTGGCTCGCAGTCTGTTTAGCTTGTCACATTCAATCCTGTAAACTCACAGCGTGGGAAAAATATTATTTTTTACATGAGAAAACTTTTTTTTTTGCATCATGCTCGGTTAGGAAAGTGCAAGACTGATTCAAATGATGCTTTTTTTTTTGCATATGATTCATTAGAAGAATTAGAAGATTACAATGGTTGTGTTGTATATTTATCGTCTGTGCAAAATATTTCAGTAGATTTAGGACGTGTCTGATATCCGGGTGCCATTTTTGGATGAAAGTTGGGGAAGTTTTTAAATGACGAGAGCTTTCGAGAAAATTCCCTCAGAGAATTGGAAACGGAGAGCCTACTGTATATGCGCTTAAACACATCTCCGGCACGCAAGATCACAGACGGATGTTTACATGCAGTCATGAAAGCATCGAGGTCTCAGGAGGAAATATATCCCCCGCCGGCACGCCACATGCCATTTCTTTTATGCCGGATTTCTGACAATATACAAAGTAATTTACTGCGGCTGCCATCCCGGTGTCTTCAGAGATTCCCAGACTCATGCTAATCCAAATGAATGTGCTTAGGGTGCATGGAACCAAACCAGAGAGGAAGATTAGAGAGTTTCAGACCGTTTCTGTTGAGCAGGACGGCGAGGTATTCTCTGTAGTATGAGTTGACGTAAAGCAGCAGCGCTGGCGCTTGGCTCGTCCTGAAGCTCAGCGAAATGTTCTCTCCTCTCAGTGTTAAATCCGAGTAGATGGAGGACGACAGCGCGCTGATGTTCCTGTTCAGCTCGTACGGCTCTTTAAACGTGTACGTGACTGATGTTCCCGGTTTGAAGAAGGCAGAAACATCTGGAAGTGAGATGAAACGCACTTGGATTAGGATTAGACATATGCAGAACTATCATCACTGTTATATTTACATTGTCTGGGCAATATGGCCCACAATTTTGTTATTCATCAAATATTTAATTTAATTTTACATGTTTGTTAGACCTCAAGTATGAATGTAAACATAACTTGTTTGTACATTCCATTGAATAATAATTTTGTATGTTTTCCATAAAAAAAAAATTCTGGATTGTGTTTTATAAATACAAGATTTTAAAGGGTTAGTTCACCCAAAAATGAAAATTAAGTCATTAATTACTCACCCCCATGCTGTACCAACCCCGTAAGACCTTCGTTCGTCTTCGGAACACAAATGAAGATATTTATGATTAAATCTGAGAGGTTTATGACTGCTACATAGGCTCCCTAAGGGAATGAAACTTGACGACCCAGAAAGTCATTAAAGAAAATGTTTAAATATTCCATGTCACAACAGTGGCTCAACTATAAGTTTATCAAGCGACGAGAATACTTTTTGTGCGAAAATAAAACAAAAATAACGACTTTATTCGACTATTCCTTTTCTTCCTTGTAGGCCTGAAACGAGACTTCAAGAGATTTCCACGACGCGCACGCGAGAACTGAACTGAAGTAGTTGAAGGAGATCGCAATTCTCGCGCGTGCGTCGTGGAAATCTCTTGAAGTCTCGTTTCAGGCCTACAAGGAAGAAAAGGAATAGTCGAATAAAGTCGTTATTTTTGTTTGTTTTTTCGCACAAAAAGTATTCTCGTCGCTTGATAAACTTATAGTTGAGCCACTGTTGTGACATGGAATATTTAAACATTTTCTTTAATGACTTTCTGGGCCGTCCGGTGTCATTCCCTTAGGGAGCCTATGGAGGAGTGATCAACCTCTCAGATTTAATCATAAATATCTTCATTTGTGTTCCGAAGACGAACGAAGGTCTTACGGGGTTGGTACAGCATGGGGGTGAGTAATTAATGACTTAATTTTCATTTTTGGGTGAACTAAACCTTTAACACAAATGGTGCCTAATGAAGCGAATTTAATCAATGTTTTAATGTAATCAAATGAAAATATAGCATTTCATTTTCAACCAAATCTTTTACGTAACATTTTTATACAACAAAGTGTTTTTATGTTTTGTCAAACAAAGTGCAGCACAACACAACTTGTAAATTCTTAAAAATGGAGGAAAAATATCTTATTTGTATAATCTTCCTCAAAATAATAATAATAATATCTTGAAAAATATTATTTTACTATACAATAGTAATATATTTCTGTCATGATTTCTTCAAGTTAAACTGAACTTTTATTGTGTATTTTATGATAGATTTTATGAATTGTTGTTATTTCTAAACTAAAACTAAAATCATTTTTGGTCATTGAAATGCTGAAATATAATAAAATATAAATACTAGATGAAAAACCACATAAAAATAAAATGAAAATTAGAAATGGTGCCTTGGAAACTGACAGAAATAAGTTTAAGCTGAAGTATTAAAATGACTAAAACTGAAATAAAAAGAATATTTAAAAAAGAATAATAATAATAGAAAATTACAAAAATTAAACTAAAAATGTAAACATAATTTTTAATAAAATGTAAAATATTATGAAATATTATAATAGTATATAAGTAACACTAAAATAACACTGAAATAGAAATATAATAAAAATATAAATATTTGTAAGTAACATTTTTGTGCAATGACCTTTGAGTTCATTATCGCCATTGAAGATTCGACAAATATTGATTTTGATATATAGCCCAGCCCTTCTATTAGGGTACACATGTGTTTTGTGCACCTTTATGACAGAAGGTTCCAGTGAAGGGTGAGAGACTGCAGTCGCAGCTGAAGCCATTGTAATTCTCCACACAGGTGCCGTGATTCTGGCACAGGTCCCCGTAGCTGCTGCAGTGTCCGGGACATCCCGGCGTCACTCCGGGCGTGATCTCGGCCCTCTCCTCCAAATCCAGCGTCTTCCCGTTGAGCTTCAGCGAACGAATGCAGCCTAGAAATCCTTTCTGCCTGGAAGCGGTTCCTCCTGAAAACACAAGCGGACACAAGCACAGTCGTTCTCCAGTCCTTGAAAACATACAGCTGTCACAAAGCCATTTAAAAGACAAGATGATGACCGCGAGTTACAGGGGAAAGATGGCCTTTATCGTGCAGACAGCGGAACCTTCTCGCATGTTGTCAAGGGTTTGAGTCTGAACTCGAGCCGCCCGTTCACAACAAATGACCGCTGACCCTTTCCCCCCACTGATGTGTTGAATCGTCTGCCATTTTCTGCTGTCAGTCTTTCACTGGGGTTTCGTCCTTGATATGGTAATTGCTTTTGGAAGAAAATTGTGGTTTTTTTTGCATTCTGTTCCTGCAGATGACAAGCTATAAATACAGAAATAATGCGCTCTGCATACATTAGTGCTTAGCGTTTTAGTGCTAATTCGTTTCAGCGAACACCTCGCTGTGCCAGCTGTGCCATATAATCATCTGTGAAATGTTCAAAGCTAAGTTGGAAATGCTGTTAAAAGTTTTGACATACCAATGATGAAATACGAGACAAAGGCAAATGTGTATTAGGTCCCTTAAATACCTTAATGTTCTACCTAGACAGAAATCCGAGTACATGGAGAGCAATTGGAAAGTTTTAAGTCCCGCACATTATAAGAGTTTATTTTTTATTTTGTAGATCTTAATGGAGTCTCTACATTTTCAACTTTCGTTAGTGTGTAATGTTGCTGTTTAAGATACAAAAAAGCACAAAGTCCCTCCAGCGGGAGTTCTTCTCTATATCAGTGTCAGTGTCTCTGAACTCCTGAAACGCCTCCATTGTAGTCTTGAGTTTCTTCCGGGAACAAACACGTCACAATATTCATCATGTAAATAATTCATAAGCAGAATAAAGGGGCGGGGCCTGGTTGAGTGAGTTAGTAGTGTGTTGAAATGGGTGGTTATGGTAAGGGGCGGGACATTTCCCAAACACATTCAAAGTGCTTGACCAATCACAACACACTGATCCAGTCGGCCAATCAGAGCACAGTGTGCTTTCCAGGAGGAGGGGCTTCACAGAGACAGGAACTGAACAGAGCGTTACTGACAGACTGAGAAGAGACGAGCTGCAACAATATCAAATATGGGAAAAAATAATATAAAAACTATAATACAATGTTTTTTTTTTTACTCAAACCACTTAAGTAAACTTACTTAAAGGGATACTCCACTTTTTTTGGAAATAGGCTCATTTTACAACTCCCCCAGAGTTAAACTGTTGAGTTTTACCGTTTTTGAATCCATTCAGCCGATCTCCGGTTCTGGCGGTACCACTTGTAGCATAGCTTAGCATACATCATTGAAGTGGACAAGACCATTAGCATTTCTCCAAAAAAAACGACCAAAGAGTTTTGATTTTTTTCCTATTTAAAACTTGACTCTTCTGTAATTACATCGTGCTCTAAGACCGACGGAAAATGTAAAGTTGCGATTTTCTAGGCTGATATGGCTAGGAACTATTCTCTCATTCCTACGTAATAATCAAGAAACTTTACTGCCGTACCATGAGTGCAGCAGGCGTAATATGACGCAGCGCCTGAAAATAGTCCCCAGCTCGGTAACTTCCAACGTGACTGGGACTAAGTGCCTGCGCCTGCAGCACTCATGGTACGGCAGTAAAGTTTCTTGATTATTACGCAGGAATGAGAGAATAGTTCCTAGCCATATCAGCCTAGAAAATCACAATTTTACATTTTCCGTCGGTCTTAGAGCACGATGTAACTACAGAAGAGTCAAGTTTTAAATAGGAAAAATATCGAAACACTTTGCTTTGGTCTTTTTTTTTGTTGAGAAATGCTAATGGTCTTTTCCACTTCAATGATGTATGCTAAGCTACGCTACAAGTCGTACCGCCAGAACCGGAGATCGGCTGAATGGATTCAAAAACGGTAAAACTCAACAGTTTAACTCTAGAGGAGTTGTAAAATGTGCCTATTTTCAAAAAAAGTGGAGTATCCTTTTAAAGGTGCTCTAAGCGATGCTGGGTGACGTCACTTCTTGTTGACGTTCAAAGTATTGTCAAACCAAACGGAGGCTAGCTAGACCTTCCCTCCTCCTCATCCCGTCCACTCCCTCTGTAGTTTTACTGATACTTCTTTCAAGGTGTAATGTCGCCAAGTGAGATAAATTCTTTCATATAATGCAAAAAAAAAGAAGAGAAACATTACCAGAAAAACACGATAAAACGTTTCGCCACCTGAGGTTATAACTTTAGCTCGCATACCAGGACGCAATAATAGCAAGATAACGTTAGCTTCAAATTTAGTCAAAGTTGTCAATAGGCTATGAATGAACATTCAATTTCATAATAAATAGTTGGTGAAAACAATCATTCATACAAACTGTCGCCCAACTGTGAGTTTGCTTGATTATTTACAATAGAGATCGATAGCTAGCTGCTAGAAACCTATATGTTGTATTCACCAAAGTTAGCGCTGACTGCATTGTTCTAGCTAATTATATCCTTGTGTTTGTTAGGCGAACATGAAAGTCCATTTAGAAAAACCAAACTGGATTTACCCTGTCCAGGAAAAACAGAGCTAACGTTATCTGAATGTCGGATTGGAAGGCCTTCTGCCGGCGGAGTTCTCTCCACCTTCCAAAGGCTTTTCCAATGTAAATTCGGGCATGCGTTCCTTCTCCTTTTCCCTCTTCTTTGTATTTTTGCAATCTGTTCATCAGAACGTCGTCTCTTTGGTCGTGTGTCGGCCATATCAAACTTAAAGAGTTAACATTCTAACTTCCCTCTTCATGCTTCTCTCCTCCACACCCCCACATGTACGCTCACTAACCCCGCCCCCAAATCATTCTTGTCGGTTATTGGCTGGAACACTGTTTGTTTTGTTTCGTGGAGCGGGTTGCCCCAGTTTGTTTTTGTTGCTGTTTGTGGAGCCTGGGCTGTCTACAGAGACCGCATTTTTTTACAGTGTGTTCAGGGGACAGGCAGCTAGCGGATAGTGTTTGCTGTATGTGACAAAAAATGTTTTGGCCTAAAAAGCGCGTTACATCGCTTAGGCCGTGTGTCCACCAAAGCCTTTTTTCACGCAGCTGGCGTAAAATTCCAATTGTTTTCAATGGGAGCGCCGCGTTTTTTAAACGCCATGAGCGTAACGAGGCTCTGAGCGTGTATTTAACGCTCAAGCGCTGAGCGCCCGGCGTTTTTTACTGGTCGCCGAGAGTTGAAAAATGTTCAACTTTGGGTAAAACGCAGCGCTCATCACTGTCACTTTTTACACAGCCATCCAATCACAGTGGAGGAGGGGCGGGACTAACACTACACCGATCAACTGTCACAACATTCTTTCTGTACAACGACATCAACCAGCAGAGCTAACCGAACAAAATGGATGCAAAATAAATTTTTAGTATGAAACAAATTATCTGCGAAATCAGTTACAAGTAAACTGTGCTGCGGATATTCTGTATCATAGCAACGAATCGTCTCAACTGAAAAAACGCAGCGCTGCCAAAACGCTCTCAAGCGCACAGTGCTAGGCGTTTTCAGCAGAGCGTCTAGCGTTTTCAGCCGGCTAAAAACGCTTTGGTGGACACACGGCTTTAGAGCACCTTTAAGGTAGTTTAACTACTGGCAGTATAGACGCTTTCATCAGACGCGTTGTCATGGTGATGAGCTGGCCCAAAGTTAACTTCCATTCTGTTTGTTTATTAGTGTTTACTGGATAATATGGCATTGACTTCAAATGCAGTGAAAGTTAAGGTGATGAGCAGATTGTTGAGCTGTGGGGTGCAACCTGACCTTGGGAGCAAACGCAATTTTTAAAAATAAAAACGTTAAGGTTTCCTAACAAAGAGGGAGACTGCGGTATTAAAATAGCTATGTTTATCTGAGTGATATCCGGTACAGTGTTTCCCATACATTTATTTGTGGCAGCCCACCACATTATCAGCGCTGACCGCCACATATTGATTTCCGTGTTTTTTACAATTTAAGATGGGGAAAAGTTGTAGCTATTTGACTGCAGAGTTGCATGCAGCGCATATTCGCTCGCACCCCCCCTCTCTCTCTCTCTCTCTCGCAAACACATTGACAGCGACACATTGACAGTCTGTGTATTGAATGGTTAGTATCATAAACAACGCTGCACAGATCCATCCAACATGCTGTCAATGTGGAGACCCACCTTGAAAAAAGGTTATTAGCAAGCATGTAAGAAGCCTAGCTAATAAGGAGAGCTATGTTAACCTTATAAAACCCCGCCGCCGCGCTCGCCAGTTTTTTAACACTGCGGTAAATCAGACACGTCGGTAGAAAAACATTCTTGTCTCCAATTTTTGTTCAACGGGTCTGGTAGTGTCACATTTCAGTTTGGCCAAGGAACATTTCTTTTCTTTGACTGGCAAGAAATACCAGGTAATACTAAGGTTATTTACTTGTTATGGATTGTCTGTGGAAGTCTGCCGGAAGTTAAGTTTGGGCCAGAGTAATGCACATGCGCAGTACCGTTTGTTTATGTTATTACTGCTGAAAGCGTCTATAACGTATAACTATAATGATGTTTGAAAACCTTTTATTATGATTTTTGCTATATAATAATAAAAATGAGGTTTATGACAAATTACAGCAAAGAATATATTGAGTAAATGTGGTTAATTTGCAAAATGCAAAAAAACAACAAAAAAAACCTTAATGGTCCTAAAATATGCATAAAATATATAAATAATATATAATAAAACCGTGTTTTTAT
Organism: Tiaroga cobitis; assembly: GCA_030578255.1. Lineage (NCBI taxonomy): Eukaryota > Metazoa > Chordata > Actinopteri > Cypriniformes > Leuciscidae > Tiaroga > Tiaroga cobitis. The sequence goes on along the minus strand of CM060600.1, from coordinate 35,610,970 downwards.
TGTTAACTGAAACTAAAAATATTAAAAATAATTTTCAATTATTAAAAAAAAGCTGGAAAAAAACTGTTGAAGTCTGAGATCTCAATTTGAACTTAGATTTCTTATGAAATTATCTGAGCTGTTATCCACATTATTTCATAGCTCTATACTATCATACTCTTACTTCTAAACATTGTGTTTATTTGTAATTCTCCTATTGGAGAAAGGCTTGAGGTGAATCATAACTGAGATCTCCATTAAGTTTCCTGAGCGCTAAAAGAGCCTCATTTGTGTCTGTGGCAGCCTTTCAAAGCTGATCTCTTGATAAAAATAGCTTTCTTTGCCATGTAATGTCCTGAACATAATATACGCAATACTGAAAACGTCTCCTCCAGTACAACGACTGATATGTTTTACCCAGAAGACCTCAGACCTGCATTATAAACTGGTAGAAATGGAGTTCTTCATACACATGAACAGTCATGGGAACCTCCGAATCCAATTGCAGTTGAGTGCTGCACAATAGAACTAAAGATTGAACTATAATGACACTACTTTCTCAACACTTACTGGAAAACTCATTCCCGCTGAGTTCCTCCAACAGAGAGACACCTTTCAAATTTGCCAGGAGCTCGGTCAAGGTCAACAAATCTAGCTTCACAGAAGCCATTCGCGTTGGATCACACCATCCCAGCCAGTTTCATCCCTGAAGTTTCCTGATCAGTTAGTCAGTTTTCATCCGTTGTTATATGTTTTTTCTTGTCATTTTAAGTTTAAAATGGTCAAACGGTGTGCATGGTGTACATGCAACTCCGACACTAGGTATCCCGAGAGGCTGGGCGACGGTGTGTATTTTTTACCCTTTCTCAAGCCACATCTCAACCGAGATAAGTGTCTGCTCTGGATTAAGTTATGCGGTAACGTTAGACCACAACACCAACTAAACGTGGATAAATTAAACAAGGATGTCTACATCTATTCTAAGTCAACAGCGTATTTGAACGTTATCTTTAACATCTCTAACGTAACGTTAGCTTAAAACGTTAACGTTAGCTTCTAGCTGCGTTGTACATCATGTCACTTAGCTTCATTAACGTATCTGTAAATAACCGAGACAACAAATGTTAGCAATGTTGTGCTGAATGATTCATGTAAATACTGCAGTGCATGAACAATGCTGATCCTCTATCTTGTTGTCTGAGATGGTGATGGCAACGAGATGCGGTTTATCACGTTTACACTGTGACCTGTACATTTTTGCCTGGAGCTGAAGCTTTTCATCAACCTTCTCAACAATAAAATTATTAATATAACCCTCCAATGAATAGTTAAGGCCCTTTTGGTGACTTCGAGATGATATATAATCTTTCTGTCTCCAAAAATCATCAATTGCCTCCTGTGAAATGTCTCCTACTGTGACAGCTGCCATAGCGCCTGCCCCCGAATGTTGACTGTGTGTCCGAGTGAGTGGAGGGGGCGTGGCTTAGCCATAGGTCAATTACAATAATGAGAATGAGATTATTTTAATATTACAGGAATTAATTCAGTTAATGTGAATGTGGTTAATTCAATTTTTTTATTAAAATGTCATCAAACTATTAAAAAATTACTTTTGGTCATTCAAATAGCTGAAATCAAAAATAAATATTAGATGAAAACTGGAGCAGAAAAAAAGTTTACATTGAAGTACTAAAATTACTAAAAGTAAAACTGAAATAAAAATAAACTAACATTAAATATTTAAAAACAAAAAGCAATGACCAAATTACTTTAACTTTAAAATGAAAATAAATCCAGCATTAGTAGCATGTAAATAATACTAAAATAACAATTAAATAGAAATATAGAAATAGAAAATAGAAATAATAAAAATAGAAAATAAGCAACATTTCCTACTCTTTTTCTTAATTTATTTTTTTGGGGGTAAATATTTTTAAGTAAAAATTTCTCCTTTTTTTCTGTTTGATTTTGGAGTGATATATGATCTGGACATGTTCTTCTTCGTGAGATTGACAGAAAAGGGACAAATAATGACCGTCCAAAACAGAGATAGCAGCGAACTGATTTCTGAACAGCACACAGGGTGAAGAGACATCCTTTATCTGATAAATGTTCTTCCTACCCACAAATAATTGGCTGTTGAGCTGCAGATGAATGTGTCCGTCAGCGGGAGCTTTCTGAAGGGCCGCGGGATGGTGGTCCACATACAGCGATGCCTCTTTCACGTTGCGCTCGGCTCTCACGTGATGCCAGCGGTTGTCGTTCAGAGCGCCGGGCGTCTCAACCCTCACCTCGAAGGGACCGTTTCCCACGTCGAACGAGAAAACCACTTGATTCGGAGCTGGAAAGAGAAACACATTTGATTGATGTTCATCATCATACTGGCAGATTGACATTTCGCTGATGTTTCGTTCCAGTTAATGAGAGGAATGAGACATGAGAACCGTTCCAAATGGAATCATGATGATGGAATCTGTTGAGTGGCAGATGATGTTTGAGAATAATCCAAAAACAACACGCTGTTCTCTAAACGGCTAAAACTTGCAATGGTGATAAAAAGGAATGATGAAACATCTATCAGCTGCCTTGGATGTGAGGATCTCGCTGATGAACACGCTCATAAATGGCGTTAAAAACCCATAGGAGAGAAAAATCTCACATCAAACCTCTTAAATGATGTCATTAATGACTCACCCTCATGTCGTCCCAAGCCCGTACGACCTCCGTTCATCTTCGGGACACAGTTTAAGATATTTTAGATTTAGTCCGAGAGCTTTCTGTCCCTCCTTTTGAAATGTATGAAGCATGAAGAATGTTTTGAAGCATCGAAAATACATTTTGGTCCAAAGAAGACTTGCATTTTTTTGCCCAGCCATATTTATTTGAACCCGAATACACGGACGCACCAGACACACGTCAGCAGCGTCTTACGTCAGCGGCGTCACTGCGGACTCGTGAACGCGGATCCACAACAGAACCGGAAGACAATACAATGCTGAATAAACTTGTTATTTTTGGAGCAAAATGTATTTTCGATGCTTCAAAACACTCTAACTAACCCACTGATGTCACATGGACTACTTTGATGATGTCTTTATTTCCTTTCTGGACAAGGACAGTATACCGTACATACATTTCCAATGGAGGGACAGAAAGCTCTCGGACTAAATCTAAAATATCTTAAACTGTGTCCCGAAGATGAACGGAGGTCTTACGGGCTTGGGACGACATGAGGGTGAGTCATTAATGACATCATTTTCATTTTTGGGTGAACTAACCCTTTAAGGATATCAACTGCTTCTCCCAGAAACCAATGAGATTAAATGGAGTCTTTCGTACAAGTCAGGTGAAGTCTAGTCTCACGTAGCCAGTCCTTCAGACTGGCAGCTTTCATTGGCCAAGAACCGGCTAAGACCACATCTGACCGACATGTAAAGCAACCAATCACAGTTTGTTTAGTTTCAATTCATGTTTAGGGGCATGAAAATCTAAAGTTGACGTCCCCACAATAACAGACTGATATTCAAGAACACTGTGCAAGTTTACTGCAACAATGGCTCATTGTCACAGATATAAACACAACAGCTCTCTTCTTCCACAAGGGCATTTTAGCATCATGATGGGCGGACCATCAAGTAACGCGACACACGTCTCCCGGAAACTTCGAAACTCGAAAGTGTTTCCCATTTTGTGTGCGATATGCATCAAATATACCATGGACTTGCTTTCTGAAGCTGAGACTAGGTCAAATCAAGTCACCTTTATTTAAATAACACTATATACATGCAATATAGATTGTTTTAAAGCAGCTTCACAGTAATAAACAAGAAAATAACAGTATTAACCCCCTAAGTAAAAATGTTAATGGATTCGTAGTATACTTAGTATGAAATAAATGTATTTTAAAGAGATTTTGGTATGTTTTTTTCACTAGGGTATGTCTTGTGTTCCATGTAAATTATTGGTGGATGTGATTAACATGGTTACAAAGATTATGCTGTCTGTGGATAATTGTTAATTGAAGTTGACGTTGAGTGATTTTGAAAAAGCTAAGATGTTTAACATTGACTAATCTTGAGGACGACAATATAATTAATGGTTTAAATAGCGTATGGAGGGATTTGATTATTTAACACACGGAAGAAGGCCTGTGAGCTGAAACTCACGTTATCCAATTAAAAAGACTTGCGGATAATAGCTCTATTTTCTTCAACGCATTCTCATCCTTTGGCGTCATATAGGTGACGCCATTTGACATTTCGTCGAAATCCGACGCACATGGCACCCTTTAGCGTCAATATAACACGCACTCTTATGGGTAGGTTTAGGTCTGGGGTAGGGTCTGCGTCTCATATTGACGCTAAAGGATGCCATGTGCGTCGGATTTCGACAAAATGTCATATGGCGTCACCTATATGACGCCAAAGGATGAGAACGGGCTCATTTTCTCTTAATAAAATTACCTAGTTTTTTTTTTTTTATAATTTTTTTTATTAGAGTATATTATTTGTAAGCTAAATATCCTGTTTTTTTATTTGATTTTGGAGTAATACAAAATATTTATCACCTAGACATGTTCAAAAACTGATAATTGTTCTTCCTACCAATTCCTACTTAAGTCTAGTTTCCACATCTTAGTTTCTTACTCAGTCTTCACATACAGTATGTTGAAGAATGGGCAGAACTTCAGGCTCCCGCCGCTCCATCTGCAGGATTTCAGCACATCTGAATGAAGACCCCTTGCGGCTGAGAAAGATCGGCACCTTCTGTCATGAAGCACTTTCTAATGACAAAACAACTCTGTAAAAACGCTGATGATGTGCTACGACCTCTTTATTATTCACTGCACGCGCGGCACAGCTGACGCTCAGGGTGAGCTACAGAAAAACACACCGCTGAAGCGTCTGTGGGAAATATGACACAAAAGTGAGTTGCTTTTGAAAATGTAGAAGCAAGTGCATGTGAATCATCATCTCAATCGTTATTAAAGGGATATTTCAGCCATTATTTACTCACACTCATGTCACTACAAACACTTTCTTTCTTCTGTGGGACACAAATGGTGATGTATAGCTGAATGTTCACGCTGCTCTTTTTAATATATGAAAGTGGAAGTTCTATATTCAATATACACTATATTCAGGGCTTGACATTAACACAGAGTCGGCGCCAGAGCAGATCTACTGGAGGGGCATTGGGTCAACGGCGGGGGAGAAATATTTTCACGCAGTGGCGACATCATAGTACAACACAGCAGAAATGCTTTAAAAAGCGAAACACGTTTTATTATTAATTATTATTTGCGAATTTCGTTTATTCTTGTTGTTGTTCATTTCCATATCATGTCACTTAGAGGCTATGTGGTAGCCCTATGCACACTTTACTCAGCCACACACACGAAGACGATACTAAAAGGCAGAAATGGGCAGGCGCGCTGGAAGCTGTTTCATGCGAGGCGGGCTACGGGCTGGGTTGGAAAATGTGTGACGTCATTATGTTATGGCTGACGACAAGACATGACATTTCTCTGTACTGTGTGTGTTGTAGCCATTAAAGAAAACATATTTAGTTTCATATTTATGTTTAAATATTATAGGCTAAATGTTATGTTTTTATTTAATCAATGTTGATTATGAAAGTGAGCGTGCAGCATGAGAAAGATATGAAACATGAGATGCGCAAAATGTCTGGAAACATGTCACATGGCGTGGGTAAGACATGATTTTGACCATTTCATTGAGTTTTATTTTGTAGAAAGACTCTTTGTAAAAGATTTTCGTTTTGTATAAATTGTATCTTAATTGTGATCAATGTTGTATCAACCAAATGCCTGTATTTAATAAATAAGAAGCAAATATATAGCAGACGATGTAAGGCTATATAGAACTCAGCTTGTGGCTCACAGATTTGAGAAATATAGGCTATCTATTATTAAAAGCTTGAAATGTCTACTTTTAAACTAAACTATTTAAAACAAAAAGAAATAGGCTACCTCTCTGATTATAATCAAATGTGCATTTCTCTCTGGCGTTCATGGCGAATAGCCTACGCATCGCCAACTTCATCTTTGCAGCGACACAGAAAACACCCGTTTATTAATAAACAATTAAATGTCTCCTTGCTATTTTTGACACATTAATAATCATTACTTTCGCCGGTTCTTTGTAGCAAGCTTTATGTGTGCGGGCGTGCGCTTGGGTGTGGCTATATTAGGAGGACTAAACCATAAACCATTCGTAAATCCATTTTTTGTCGATAAAAAGGGTAACAGTTAGCCGCTAACTGTCTATGATATAGACAGACAAACTGTTCTTTTCGATTCAAACAACAACTAGAAATGGATTTTGCACGCTTCAAATCAAATGTTACAAGTTTTCTCAGCAACCAATAAGCATTGACCAATGATGACCAAGTAACATGTCATGAACAACCAAAATTATGCGTTTTCCCCGTTCATTTCATTTAAGTTACTGTTTGTGCGTTTAATATTAATAGAATAACTAAAAGGGATATTATTTTGGGCCACGTCATGGCCTGTGGTAGGAGGGGCATCAATGACCGCTAGGGGGGGCAGGGCCCTCGAATGCCCCACCACAGCGCCGACTCTGCATTGACACCTGCCAACCCGCCGAACGCCGGTGAATTTCAGCAGTGCATGAACTGTATTTTGGCGGGTTGAATTTTATATATAATATATAAAATTGTAGTCTTTTAAAAAGGCATGTGAAATAATAAACTAAGTGCAATGTAGTGTCGTCAAAAATATAGATTTTTCGATACATATCAATACTTAAATATATCTGAAAATGAGTATTGGAAGCGTTTCCAATACTCATTTTCAGCAGAATAATAGATCGATACCAGCTGTGTTTTCTGTCTCTCATCTTGACACACAAACCTGCCTCCCCTCACTCACTCACTCATTTAATAATTTAATTTGCTCTGGATGAATATTGTTGCTGTTACAGGGTTTAAATTTCGGTGTGGGGTTGCGTATATTGCGCATAATTTTACTCGTTCCCGCAGATTTTGTGCTCATAAAGCCACCTCTCAGTACTAAATTGAGTTCTTTTTCGCTGCTTATTGAGCTTAAACAGTCAAATAAACACAAAATAATGTCATTAAAAAATGCCAGTCTTGTTGAGTATTCACGTAAACACAGTCAGTTATGTTTTAAGTTAGGGCTGCACGATTAATCGAATTTTAATCACGATTTTGGCTTCCCACGATCAAATCCGCGTGATCGAGCGATATTTAAAATGCGTCATTCCGTTCACAGAATGCTCCGTTTCAAAGTTTTTTTTTTTTTGCAAAGCCAATCTAGCGCTCCGTAAACCACTGTCTGACACGTGCCTCCATGAGCCCCAGTGCGCGACAGAGACTGTGTCTGCGCACGAGCGACAGTGCACGAGAGAGACCGAGTGTCCAAAAGCGCGCTCGAAAGTGCCCGAGAAATACCGAGTGTGTCTGCGTGCGAGCGACAGCGTGCGAGAGATACCGATTGTGTCTGCGCGAGAGAGAGAGCGAGAGACCGAGTGTGAGCATTAGTAAATTGGTACATACATACTACATAATTACTATATAAGAGGCATAAAAGTTCGATTAATGGACTCCAATAATCAGTACTACAAACGTCTTGTTTTGAACTATATTGTTTAATAAATAGAAATAATTTGAGGCGAGCACATAAACTTTCATATGGAGGATTAAATAGATTAAATTTATGCAGTAAGACTTCACAACTAATCACTGACACTGTACCACAACATTTTACATTTCTTAAGCGTCAAATAACAATAACTCTGAATTTCATCCATTAATCGAACCATAGTGCATAGTTCTGCCTTGAAATGTTCTCATTTGGTTACATTCGGTTATGAATAGATAGAACATTTTATATTTTGCGCGTTTTATTCACATCCATTATAACGTTACAATGCAAGTTTAAAATATATTTACACAATGTAAAATGTAAAATAATGCCCTGTTGAAGTTTTGCTACATTTTCTTTATTGTTTTATTTATTTTTATTTATTCTTTAAGGTGATGCACTGAACTTTGGTGAATAAGAGGACCTGTTTTATTTTGATGCACATAGTTGTACATTAGCAGGAATGTAGCACAATATGGACGTGAAAGCAGTTATGATTAGCCTATGTGACAATAACATTTGTTTTGGTTAAAATCAACAAATAATCGTGATAATTAATCGTGATCTCAATATTGATCAAAAAGATCGTGATTATCATTTTGGCCCAAATCGTGCAGCCCTATTTTAAGTGAACGTAAACAGTTGAGAAAGAAAACGCATATGTAACAGTATAATGGATCCGTGCATCAGGTTTTAAAGTGACAGCAGCCTAATATTCCTCTTTCAATCCATCTCTGAATGGTGCACAACCTTGATATGGACTACATGAAGGAAATAAAGTCATGGAGTGACATGTTGGCCAGTAAATCACAATTTTAGCTTGAACTATTCCAGCACCCCACAGCTCAGATCTCAGATGCCACGGCTTTTTCCATCGGCTTCTTTGAAACGAACTTCGTCCGAGTTCACGTCCAACATGAGCCGCCTCAACAGGCGCCCAACCCAGTCAGAATATAATGAGAGGTTAATTGAGCTCTTCCAGCGAAAGGATTTGTCATTATAAAGGAACAAGCGGCAGGGCGCTGTAAGGTCTTCACATACTCTATTCCCATCCATCACATGAGCCCATTACGTCCAGGAATTTAACAGCTCTTTTATGCAGTTAAAGAGTCGCGTAATAGACAGGGACCATGTGGCGGAGGGGTATAATAAAAATCTAGACACACACCCAGAGGACATGGATTTTATAGGGTTCGGATGAACGCCAGACAGATAGTGCTCATCTAGCAGCAGTCAGAGTGGATTTTACATTTTGGGAGGGAAATGAAAGTGGTGTTTGTGCATATTTGTGTTCTGGATGATTTTTAGTGTTTTGTTATGCGGTTTCTATCATAGTTTGCTTTGTTCATCTGTGTGATTTTTTGCTGTTTTATGGTCCAGCGGGCAAAAAGAATAATATATTATAAACTCCCAATTCTCATTACTGAAATGCATCCATATATATTACTTTTACAACTTCAATTAAACAACTAGAACTATTTCTATTTTCTGAAACATATCGAAGCCATGACCTTGGCATTATTAGCGTCATGCATTAGTGTTAGATCTACAGGAAGACATGAAGAATCATTCACGTCTGGAGCACAAAAACAAACCCTGCACTTTCATACTCCGGTTTAGGCCTTCAGACCATCGAGATGCTTGACTTAGCCAACACTGCTAATAAAATGACCAAAGGTCTTAAATTGATCATATAGAGGGTTTTTCACTCTGAGCGGATTGCAAACCAGTGGAGCACAACTCTACATATTGGTTCAACAGCTTTTCTGTGGTAATTTCCCAGGAGGAAACCGTTTTGTGATGTCTATATTTTCAGCCGACAGCTTCCCTGGATTATTTCTCCCTTTGGTGGATAAACAAATACTCAGCAATGTCAAAACTCAACACACGTATGAAACCCATGCAAACATGAGCGCGCGCACACACACACACACACACACACACACACTATGTTTATAAACAGTAACAGTATTTCTATAGCCTATTTGTATTAATATTTATATATTTTTTATATTAGATATATTTTATAATTACATTTTTAAATAATATAATATAATATTCTCCCAATTCTCATTACTTTACTACTCCAATTAAATAGTAAAACTTGAATATATATATATATATATTAGGGCTGTCAAACGATTCAAATATTTAATCGCGATTAATCGCATTAATGTCATAGTTAACTCGTGATTAATCGCAATTATTTTTATCTATTCAAAATGTCTCTTGATTTTCTTTTTGTCCCATTATTTTTTCTCATTTTATTGCTCTTATCAACATGGAAAAGTGGATCGGCTTCTCACTAAGGGAATGAATCCTGACGTCCCAGAAAGTCATTAAAGAAAATGTTTAAATATTCCATGTCGCAACAGTGGCTCAACTATAAGTTTATCAAGCGACGAGAATACTTTTTGTGCGAAAAAACAAACAAAAATAACGACTTTATTCGACTTTATTCAGGATTCATTCCCTTAGGGAGCCTATGGAGGAGTGATCCAGCGGTCACATTTAATCAAAAATATCTTCATTTGTGTTCCGAAGACGAACGAAGGTCTTACGGGGTTGGTACAGCATGGGGGTGAGTAATTAATGACTTAATTTTCATTTTTGGGTGAACTAACCCTTTAAAGGAGGAGCGCCGACAGTGGAGATCGAGAGCAGGTGTCATCCATTATCACTCACGCCACTGGCCTCGCGCCGTTCTCCCACAGCCCTCGGCCTCGTACTGCTCGCCACAATTATGTTTTTTTTTTTTATTAATACCATGTATAATATATATATAATACCAAAAAATATGAATGATCCTTAAAAAAACTGAGAAAAAACAACTGTCACCTGTCTTGGCAGGTTTTGTGAGATTCCCCTGTCGAGGAAAAAGCTGTAAAGTTGAACACACTCACAGCTCAGTTCAATCCGAATGAAGTCTTTGATCCCCAAGTTCTCCAGGAACACTCCTGATGAAGAGCTGGTTTTGAAGAGGAAGGAGATATCGGCGCTCAGCTCCCCGTGGAACGTGGGAAAGTGCAGGTACGACGTCTCCTTGTTGAAGTAGGCGGCGTTCCAGAAGTTACCTGGAGAAAGCATTTACAGTAGCACATGTATATAGTTCGCCGGGAACAACATCATGGTTTCTCTTTAAGCATTACTGCACATGTGTGCCAATCTACCCAGAGCCGGTCTGACAGGCAGACAGGGTAAGTGGTTACAGTGTGATTAGAGCGGTTAATATTAAATCTGTGCGGCACTTACTGTCTCCGTAACACTGCATGGGACCCACTCTGTAGGCCGCCTCTGAACCGGATCTGCTGATGTCACCGATAGCCAGCGCTCCAACCGGCAAATGCTCTTTATGGGACAGCAGCCCGGAGTCATTAGACCTGTCACACATCACAAAACAGCATGTTTGTACATTTGAGAACAACACATCTTCATTTCATGTAAACTGTGAATCTCATGAAATCTGCCCAGAACATGTCCAGGTCACGTTTCACCCATAAATCAAAAGATTTTTTTTTTTTTTTTTTTGCATTGTAACATTATTAAATTGCAAGCACATTTCCCAATCCCCATAATATGGGAAAAAGCTCATTTATATATATATTTAATATGATGTATATTGTATAACTTAACTTTTTAAATAACACAATATGATGTAATTCAATATAATAAACATATATATATATATACTTATTTCATAATAGTACTTGTATTATATATTTGTTTTTATTATCATGTCCAGGTTTTATTTTACCCATAAATCAAAAGATAAAATTTGTAAAAAAAAAAAAAAAAAAAATTGCATTTTAACATTATTGCATTGCAAGCATATTTCGCAATCCCCATGTGGGAAGTGTGAGAAAGCTAACTTATAAAGAGAAGCAAAACTGTAAAACTTAATTTGTTTGCATCATGGTGCCATTAGATTTGAATAAAGCTTGTTTCCACAACAGAACTAGCAATTCTGAGAATTCAGAGAATAAAAGTTATAAAACTCTATAATAACAGTTATATATATGCAAGACATAAACTCAGAAGTTTATAACTCGCAATTCTGACTCAAATCTCAGAATGTTCCCCACAATGATGATAACTATAACAATAAAGATATAGTCCTAAAAATCATTCTGAATGTAAAAGAATAGCCCAAGAACAGTCCAAACCACAACTACCGTAAAACTTCAAATAGTAGCCCGGGCCTTTATTTTCCCAAATCGTCGAACTGAACCGGCTTGTATTTGAGACAGGCGTATATATGAGACAGGCCTTTATAATTTAGTGTTGAGATGTTGTTCATTGAGTGTATAGGCCTGTCTCTAATCTCTAACAATCTCCAAATGCTCCACGTGAAACTGCGGTCTTCTGACCTTTTCCTATCTCGTCGTCAATTGATTTTGATTCATATATGCGCGAGGGAGAGAGAGCAAGACAGCGCTCGTGTTGTTTGAAGACGTGAGAGTGCGCGCGCGCGGCCGGGGCTCTCTCTCTCTCTCTCTCTCTCTGCTCTCTCTGCTCGTTACGCGCCCTGTCAGGCGCACCAGTCATTCTATTCTATATCACTCATCGATCAAAAAAGGCTTTGGAGGGACAAAAATTTGCTTTGGCTGCCGCCAAAAAGCGGACGATCTGACGGTTTCAGAGGATTAAATACAACCCGAAACTAAAAAACAGACCCGGCCTCTATTTGTGACTGGCCTTTATTTACCCAAACCTGCAGCCACACCAGGCGTGTAAAAGAGACAGGTGTCTATTTGGGACTCGGCTATTATTTGAAGTTTTACGGTATAACAATAACGACACAGAGAAATAATATATTTGGAATCACTTTCAGAACGATTTTTTTCCAGCTGATGTAATGAAACATTGACAGCCAATCAGAATCCATACTGGAAAGAGCTCGAGCATTTAAAGCGGCAGATGACAAAACTGCAGCACGCGCTTATAAACACGATATTGTGCGTTTGTGTGGACACTAATATATTTATCGATTTTGGTGTGAACAGGCCTTAAGGCTGTGTTCACACTTGGCAGGTTTGGCTTGATTAAAACTAACTCAGGTGCGATTGCTCTGTTAGTGCGGCTCATTTGAATAAGTGTGAACGCTGCCATCTGAACCCTGGTGCCACCAAACAAGCGGACCGAGACCCCTGAAGAGGTGGGGACAAATGCGGTTCGACTGAAATGTGAACGCAACACCGACCAAATACATTTAAATGGTCCAAAAACAGGACGTGATGTCAGAAGCTGCAACCCTAAAAAGGACAGAATGCTCAAGCATACCTGGTTCCTCTCGTCACATGATCTACGTTGCCCATCACAGTTCGGTACAGGCGTCAGAACCGCTTCTCTTTCCAGCAGATCTTTGACAACAGAGGAATTCATGCTGCTGTTTTGACTCACACATTATTTAAGCTCTTCGCGAATTCTCAGCTGGTAAAACAGCGTCATGTGTGCGCACATGGGGCGGCAATGGCTCAGTGGTTCATGTATGTTGTCTACAAGCCGAAAGGTTGGTGGTTCAATCCCCGGTTCCACCAGACCAAGTGTTCCTGAGCAAGACACCTAACCCTAGCTGCTCCCGACGAGCTGGATGGCACCTTGCATGGCTGACACCGCCGTCGGTGTATGATTATGAATGAGTGAGTGAATGGGTGAATGTGAGGCAAAAATGTAAAGCGCTTTGATGGTCTGTGAAAGCGCTATATAAATGCAGTCCATTTACCACATACAGCGAGCGGCGAGCGCATTTAGCCCAAACACAGCATTGCTTTGGATGTTCTGTCACAAAATATACGTCATAAAAGCCAGGTTTTGTTTTTTGTATCTTTAGTGTGAAGGCTAAGCGAACCAGGACTAAATGTATTGTTTTATTTTGTGGTCCGGACCAGAAGAACCAAGAGAACTGAACGTGTGAACACAGTCTGGTGTCGTACCACTCTTTGCTGTCGGCATCACAGTTACAGAAGTGTTCAGGATGCACACAGTTCTCCTGAAGGCCACAGGCACACTGCTGGCTCCCCGGCACGGCTCCACCCCAGTACATGTGCGCTTCACCCGCACGTCCCACCCACCAGCTGAAGGGGGTCCCATCTGCAACAACACACACACAGCTCTACAGAATGATGCTTAGACATCCAAATGAGACATTAGACATTATAAAAGAAGGTTTTTGCACACCCAGAACAAAAGCATTATTGCTCAGAGATTGCTCTTTTACAGCTCATGAGATCAAACTGAGTTCTCAGTCATTTTAACTTCGTCTAAGATGTTTCAACAATGTTAAAGCTTTTCAAAAGAAGTAAAAATGTACACAAATGAGTCAATGGTTCAGATCATTTGACCCTGATTTGGATGAGATTTCTGAGTTTTGGTTGCAGACTTGTTGTTTGGGATCTGAGAGGCAGGAAATTAGATGTTTGTACTTCTTCAAAAGAAATAAAAAACAGACACAAATGGGTCAATAGACCCTGAATTTGATGAGAAGGGTTTGAGTTCATATTGAGATCTCTTGAGTTTTGGTTGCAGACTTTGGGATCTGGGAGAATCTGAGCATAATTTGAGACAAGCATGAGATTACTGGGGTGTTTTTCATACGAGAGATGTTTCTACTAAAGTTCCTGAAAATAAACGAAAACAAACACAAATGAGTCAACAGTTCAGATAATTCCACCCTAAATTTGATTAGAAATGTTTGAGTTCATATCGAGATCAATGACTTTGGGATCTTGGCAAATCGGAGCAGAATTTGAGATGATGCGTGCGATCACTGTGGTCTTTTTCTCGCGAGACACATCTGAGAAGCAGGCTTTATTCGCTCTGCATTTAATCTCGCTGCTGTCGAACAGAAATAATTGAGATGTTAAAGAGATCTCATGTGTGATTTGTCATTCCGAGACGATCACACTCCCACACCCGTCGTCCTGTAAGCGCATCTGTCCAGGTTTAATCGAGACTATATTCTTTTCATTACTATTCACCTGACATTTCCAACATTTCTTATTTACGCCTGACACCGTGTTCTCCTCGTCTCATCAAGAACTCCGATAATGAGACAACTAATGGACGTTATTACCGTGGGTGATGTTTCGTGTTTATTTGAGAGAGTACGAGAAGCATTATCACCCGACTCGACCTGCGATAGAGAGCCACTGTACCAAACCGCCCATGACAAACCCACACAAACAAACAAACATGATAAAAGCTCTTCAAAGGCACGAATGCACATTAATTAAAAGGCCCCTTTAGGGTACATTATTCATTTAATGCTGAAAAATGGGGGGGGGGGGGGGTAACTCAATATAAACTTCCCATAACAAAGAGCATAACAATCAATTTGAGCTTTGTGCTTAAGTGTCATGCGAGCGTCTGCGGTTTTAATAAGCCTGATCTTTCATATGGAGGGGGCGATCGATATTCCTAATAAAAAGGGCTTACCTGGTGTGTTCAAGAGCCGTGACTTTTTGCAGTGGTAGGAGAGCTCCTGCTCACAGTATTCAGCCTGGGTGATTATCGCCCGGATCTGCTCCGCGTCGGCGGAATAGTTAAAGTGCGCTAAATGCTGATTCATCCCGGAGGACGCTTTTAATTTGGTGAGCTCCGTGTTATTGTGTTGTATCACCATCCACGCTTTATCTGCAGGGACGAGAGGGATTCAAACGATGAAAAGAGACACACTGTGCAGACTGTTTTATCTCAGGCTTTGTCGACTTTCAAAAGGTCACAGGAAGTTCATAAAAAACCTAAAGCATGTGGTATCTACTAAAACAATCATAACAACAGAGGTTCTTGTGTTCAAAGAATCTTTTTCAAGCTTCGTGGTTCTTTTTATTATCGGAGATCGCTGACGTTTCATTTTAGGTTCTTTATATTGATTCTACTGGAGGCGTAATATGTTCAAATCAACATGAAATGACATGTTCAACCCATTTTACTTTTGTAATGGGACATGAAATGGTGTTATGTTAATATAAACTAAAACTGAATTTATTAAAAACACTTTTTCGTTCACTGAAATGAAACTAAATAACTGTAACTGAAATAAAAACTACATAGAATTATTTAAACCCCCCAAACCAATAAAAAATAACAAACACACAAAAATATTACTGAAACTTGTTATTTTTAAAATGTTATATAATATATATATAAACTGAAAATATGTATATTTCAAAATTCGACACTAATAAATACTATGTCTATGCAATAGTACGAAAAAAATCTGAATTATTACTATGCAAATGATTATTTTGAACGAGAAAAATGAAAACCTTAATAAAAACCAATTTGAAATATGAATAAATACTACAATAGTATATTAATAATACAAAAATAATTCAAATGTGAAATACGATATTGAATGAGATTGGCTGAGAAATAGGAAGGTCATTTTAGAGGTGGTTATGGAAAAACTCATGCCCAGTAAGATAAGCAATGTGTGCTAAAGTAAAAAGAGTCAATATGGATTTCATATCGAGTTCAACAAAGGAAAAGTGAAGATCTGAATGTAATGTGGTGGTTTTCTAAGAGCACTTCAAAAGCTTGTAAAAGCCTTTTCTAACTTTATTTGTAAGAGCACACGTCGCACACACGTCGTTCAAAGGTTGATCTGAGGGGTTTTCTGAAGTGTTTTTCCACGAGTGACTTCCTCCGCGGGGTGTGACACGGTGTGTGAAGGATCAAAAGCTGTGGATTAAAGCCCCAATTACGGAGTGTTTAAAGGGATTTAATCAGTTTGGATACGCTGTGTGAGATTCACCTGACATGTTGCAGTAGATTAGTTGAGGTTTGATGGGGCCGCTTCCATCCACGTCTATGTAGTAAAAGCCAGACGTGTTTCCTTTGTGTTTGTACGCCTCACACGACGCTTCATAAATGGCTGTAAACACAGAAGTAGCAGGTTAGTCAAACAGAAGATGCACGTGTGGAGAGGTAATGATGTGAGAACTGTGAATAACAACAGTAACAGGCATAAACGAGTGCGCATTCACACTGTCTGTCTACAGATGAAGTTGTGACCAGTTCATGCAGCATGTGTGAAAATGCAGCTCGCAGAAAAACGTCACTTCACAACCCTGTAAAATGTTATTACATGTTAAACAGGATGGTAAGATTCCTGAACTTTCGATGATCTGGAGAAGCTCCAGAAGTTAGTCAAGCTGCCCTTTAGAAAATATAAGAAAATAAGGCCAGGATCTTTTTAATTATATAATTATCTGATCGCATGAATCAGTATTTATATGGCACAAAATAAGCAGCATTAAAACTAATATATAAATAAACACACAAATTTACACTAAACACACACACACACACAAAAACACTAATTTATATGACTGAATCAGTAGTGGACAAAAGGGATGTCCTTTATTCAGATTTCATCCTTTAATCAAATATTATTAAAAAAAAGTATATTGCGTAGTTGTGTTCTAATTAGTAGTAGTTCTAATTATTGGCCAGGCTGTCATACAAAGAAATTATGAACACATGCAAAAACAAGAGAGAACCAACAAAATATTAAAAACTGATTATGTTGTAGTCAATGCATGCTTTATCCTGCATCTTTTTTGCGTCATTTAACTTTTTTGTTTTGCCCCGAAATTTTGATAGATAAATAACCAAGTTTAGTGTTTTGTTCTTCCCTCATATTTAAAATATTTAAAAACTATAACATATTTTCCTCAGAATTTGAGGAAAATGTATCATTTTTACCATTAATTGCATTAACAGTTTGCATAATCTTTTGTACTAGAAAGGACATTTGCTGTATATTTCATGGCATATCGAGCACTTTAATCCCCCCCAAAAAAGCCGGGAGAATTGAATTCCTCATGATATGACTCCTGTAGAGGAAATATATAAAATATGACACAAGGTCAGGTGCTCATTATCTGCAGAGGTTGAGTTTTACACACTTATGGATTTACACCAAGTCTTAAATGAAGTGAAAAGGCCTGTTTTGGAGCCATAAAAGAGTGTGGAACAGATTTCAGCTAAAATTAAGCACGTCACTCAAATATTTCATGGCGGCAGCATGACAGACGCTCACGCACTTGAGCTGTTTTAAAGGGTGAGCGTTATTGAGAGGGACTTTATAGTGCGACCTCATAATTAGATCTCATATAAAGCTGCTGTCAGTCAGAGGAGCGTTTGGAGGTGTACAAATGAAAGCACATTTCTGCAGTACAGTAGCTGAGTATATCTGCACACTTACTGACATGTAACAAACTACAACAACAACACACGTTTTTATGGGTTTTCTATGTTGACCAAACTGAGATGATTCTCCAGGTCCTTAAACAGAATATAAATATATGCTGCTGTGGCTTTGTACGGAACTATTGTTGTTGGCGAAATAGAGCAATGATGTTGTGATTATGATGCAAGTCATATATATATATATATAAAATAATTTAGTAAGATGCTTAGGGGGAAGTGGAATACTATGATAGACAGAATACTGCAATAGATTAAATACTATAATAGATTTTGCTTTCAATGAAAATAATTAACCAGAATAGCAATTAAAATAAAAAAGGATTGAAATACATTTAATTTTATTATATTTATGTGGAAGAGTATTTACACTCACCTAAAGGATTATTAGGAACTCCTGTTCAATTTCTCATTAATGCAATTATCTAATCAACCAATCACATGGCAGTTGCTTCAATGCATTTAGGCGTGTGGTCCTGGTCAAGACAATCTCCTGAACTCCAAACTGAATGTCAGAATGGGAAAGAAAGGTGATTTAAGCAATTTTGAGCGTGGCATGGTTGTTGGTGCCAGACGGGCCGGTCTGAGTATTTCACAATCTGCTCAGTTACTGGGATTTTCACGCACAACCATTTCTAGGGTTTACAAAGAATGGTGTGAAAAGGGAAAAACATCCAGTATGCGGCAGTCCTGTGGGCGAAAATGCCTTGTTGATGCTAGAGGTCAGAGGAGAATGGGCCGACTGATTCAAGCTGATAGAAGAGCAACTTTGTCTGAAATAACCACTCGTTACAACCGAGGTATGCAGCAAAGCATTTGTGAAGCCACAACACGCACAACCTTGAGGCGGATGGGCTACAACAGCAGAAGACCCCACCGGGTACCACTCATCTCCACTACAAATAGGAAAAAGAGGGCACAATTTGCAAGAGCTCACCAAAATTGGACAGTTAAAGACTGGAAAAATGTTGCCTGGTCTGATGAGTCTCGATTTCTGTTGAGACATTCAGATGGTAGAGTCAGAATTTGGAGTAAACAGAATGAGAACATGGATCCATCATGCCTTGTTACCACTGTGCAGGCTGGTGGTGGTGGTGTAATGGTGTGGGGGATGTTTTCTTGGCACACTTTAGGCCCCTTAGTGCCACTTGGGCATCGTTTAAATGCCACGGCCTGCCTGAGCATTGTTTCTGACCATATCCATCCCTTTATGGCCACCATGTACCCATCCTCTGATGGCTACTTCCAGCAGGATAATGCAGCATGTCACAAAGCTCGAATCATTTCAAATTGGTTTCTTGAACATGACAATGAGTTCACTGCACTAAAATGGCCCCCACAGCCACCAGATCTCAACCCAATAGAGCATCTTTGGGATGTGGTGGAACGGGAGCTTCGTGCCCTGGATGTGCATCCCACAAATCTCCATCAACTGCAAGATGCTATCCTATCAATATGGGCCAACATTTCTAAAGAATGCTTTCAGCACCTTGTTGAATCAATGCCACGTAGAATTAAGGCAGTTCTGAAGGCGAAAGGGGATCAAACACAGTATTAGTATGGTGTTCCTAATAATCCTTTAGGTGAGTGTATGTACCTATGTATCTGTATAGAATAAAACAAATATATATTGCTTTTCTGGGCTTGTGATCAGGTTTTTAACAAAGCTTTATTGGTTCACAAACTCAAATCTGTCCATACAAATAAGTTCTCCATCTTGTGCATATGAAATAAACAGATTGAAATAAACAGATTGCACATAGATTGTAATTATTTTCCTTGAAAGAGAAACCTACAGTAATCCATTTCACCCTAAGCGCCTTAATGGATAGTTATCTTCCCCTGTCTGCATTACATCATGAAATCAGAGCTACGAAACAGATGCAGATGGTCATAATTAAAGCTGCTCTGTTTGCATGGAATATTTATTGCACACTTCTCGCTTCATAATACAAATACATTCGGAAGTTTAATTTCACGTTTACTAAATGAAGTGTACAGTATATGATTTTGACCATTTGCTCTGAATGCAATGTCTACATAATACTGAATATATTGTGTTGAGAATGTGTCACAAAGAATGTGAGCCGAAGAGAAAAAAGATTGCAGCGCGTTTAAACTCCAATATGCCACGATTAGAACATGCAATGTGATCTGTGGCATAATGAAGCGAGTTACACAAGCATGTCAGCATCCCGCCTTCACAGTCGTTTCACACCAATTCAATTTTCATTAAAAGTTCAAAACAACGCCGATAAGAAAGTGCATCTACATACTCACTTAAACACTTTTAATGGCTCGAGTCTGGTGAGGAGTATTAGCAGATGAACACGAGATCCAGCGCTGAGTGAAAGGGGTCGTTCTGAACGCATTTAAAAGCTCACAGGAAAAAGCCGACATTGACTACAACATAATCAGTTATTAATATTTTGTTGGTTCTCTCTTGTGTTCATCATTTCTTTGTATGATGGCCTGGCAAAAAATGATGTCGGCATAATTTGTCATCTTTCATTGCGTTATTATTGCGCAATATGCTTACTAAACCTTTAACTAATTTTGAATCATCTTTAAATAAAGGGTGAAGATGTCAGTTTTGGAGGCCAAATATGGCAGATTAAGTAAACTCTTCTCTCTGCATTCGACTCGTGATCTGTCCTTGACTTTAAGTGTATGTGTCTCAGAAGCGTTCTCACAGCTGTGACAGGTCGCTCCGCTGTAGCCCGTGGCAGAACAGTTGCAGTGAAACGTGCTCCATGACTGAGAGCATCTCCCTCCATGTTCACAATGACTCGGGGAGCATCTGGTGTAAAAAAATAGGACATAAAAAATCATATTTGATGTTTGATCTCAAGGACAATCAGATATAGAGAATCACAATCATTCAGTATTACACACGCAGCCTTTGTAGAGAGTTACGCATGAAGTGAAAACCATGCTGTTGGCTCTATCTGATCCTAGAGATAGAAAAGCACATGGTGACATTTACATACACACTTTCACAAGAAACATACACAACACAGTACACAGTACTGTTGACAGTACACTCTTAAGGGCCGTACACACCGGGACGAATATCGACGCGCGTTATCCGCCAGTTTTTTTCAACGCGTTTTTTTGTCTTCACACCCAAGCGATTTTCGCTGACGATGAGCCGAGTGAACATGCAAATTCATTCCCTGACATTAGATGGCGCTTAATGTAAAACAGAAATAGGCCTTTAGAAGAAAAAAATCTATATAGCACAACAAGTTCTGTTAGGCATTTCATAAGTAACACTTTACAATAAGGTTTCATTAGTTAACTACTTTAGTAAACATAAACAAAGAATGAACAATATTAATCTACATACAATACTAATCAAAGCGTGAGTACTCATGCTGAAAGTTTATGGAGTTTCAGTGACATTACTGCATTAAACTGCAAAATATAATGTTGAAAATAATGTATAATAATACAATGGGGGAATATTTGTGGGTCCTGATCATAATATAATAATACTTTAAAAAAAAAGAAGTAATAATAATAATAATAATAAAAAAAAACGTTCTTCTTTATTTTAGCTTAAAATATCGCGACAGTATTGTGAGTACAGTATCGCGATGTGTATTGAATCGTGACATGAGTGCATCGTTACACCCCTACTTTGAACACCAAGTGCAGTAATCCGTTTGCAACATTTAGGGTACAAAGTTGAGCTAACTTGAAAAAGTAAGGCAATCTATAACCTTCAACTTGTTAACTCAACTAATTAGCTCCAATTAAAGTAAAATTAAATACTTTGGTTCATCTAATGAGTAACAGGTAGCGTTTAAACGTGAAAAATCTTGTCAAGGCAACTAATTATTGTTTTGCATTTAGTAATGCAAGGGGCAACAATCCTTGTTTTTTCATCATGTTTGATTTTCAATGTTAATTACATGATTTGAACATTATTTGCCTCTTAAATTTAGAGGCAAACATTTTACCCTGGCAAATATATTGCGCACAAAAGTTGCAATGAGATGACATATACCTCAACACACAAATCTCAAACATGGTGATGATCAACAATTGTATTTCAGTCAAAATATGAACCACAAGACAGCTAAATAACAGCGACAACAACAGCAGTCGTATAAATCAAGCCAGTGAATGCAAAGCAATGATTCTTCAATAATAGTTGCCACTTAATTTTTCAAACAGCAGTGCATGCTGGGAAAAATGTAAAATCACTTAAAGTCACAGCACACCTGGTTTGAGGAATCATTCATATCTGGAGCTCAAATGCATATTCATGTGCACTTTTGGTGACATCAACGATAAATGCAGAATGACAGTCGCATGTAAATCGCAGGGAAATAGACATTTAGACATTCTACTAACTATAAGTAACTCTGCAATTACTGTAGATGTCAACTATAACTCTCACTTGAGTATTAGTGGACTATCGGCATAATAACTGCTAACACTTTATTTTGATGCTCCACAACAGACATTTCACTGACTATAAGTAACTTTGCAACTACATATCAACTTATTCTACTAACCCGAACCCTAATACCTAACCTTAACCTAACAGTCTACTAACAGTCGGCTACAGTCCACTAAAACTATAGTGTAATTAGTTAGTAGAATGTGTAAAGTGGACTATTGAAATAAAGTGTTACCGTTTTGAAGTATGCAAATCAATATTAAATTTTTTTTAAGCAAATAATGACAAGAATGCCTGTTTACATAACTCGTGAAACACCCTGATGTTGACCAATCATAATCATGATCAAGTATACTTCATTATTATAATTATCAATCTGTTTGACTTCATTTACATAAAGAAGTCTTAAATATAGAAGCACAAACAGTCTGTTTAATTCAGAGAAAGCATGAAAAATGGGTCTGAAAAACTAAATCACAGAATGTACCTTGCAGAATCAGCAAATCGTTAATAATTTAAACAAAGAGGGATTATAAAATTGCATAGTTCCTGTTAAACTCTATTAATGAAACCGTTAAAGGGGTCATATAATGCCATTTTTCACAAGCTAATATGATTCTTTAGGGTCTAAATTAAAAGTCTGTAATATACTTTAATAAAAAATTCTCATT
This sequence comes from Tiaroga cobitis, assembly GCA_030578255.1. Taxonomy (NCBI): domain Eukaryota; kingdom Metazoa; phylum Chordata; class Actinopteri; order Cypriniformes; family Leuciscidae; genus Tiaroga; species Tiaroga cobitis. Next base: position 35,588,046 of record CM060600.1, on the reverse strand, counting down.
AGTATTGTAAGAAAACACTTATTTTACCTGGTCAAAAACAGCTCTGTTTTCAGCACGCCGTTTCAGTGCATATGACTTTAAATGATAATGAGCTTTGCTCACCCCGCCTCTCTGTTCTGTGCGTACACCGTTTGAACACAATAACACAATAACCATAACGCGTTGTTCAGTATAAACGTGGGATTATGAATTATATTGAGAACGTCATACATAGAAAACATGCCGAAATGTACCCTGAGTGTAAACCTTAAAAGCATTCATTGTGAAGCGTGCAGCTAGCGATTTGCAAAGGTTAATATAAATATTAATATAAAGTTTAATAAAACGTTACACTCTTCTGGAGGTTCAGCAGGAACACGAATATCTGGTACCGATCCTTTTTTCATGAGCAGCTTCTTAGCAAAACCAGCTTTATACTGATCCTCGTTTATAAAGTAGTCTGGTGTGTGAAATGATTCGCGCAAACATGAGAGCATTGACGTTGCTCGTGGGGAATATTCCCTTCGAAAACAAACTCAGCCACTGCGTCTTCGGCGGTTCGGATTTAGGAACATTAAAATGACTCTGTGTTCGTTATTACACGCAAGAACAGAACACCACAATCGCTTAGACGCCATCCTGATCCAGCGTATCAACAATGACCGCGCCGGTCCGCGCGGACTATGATTGACAGCTCGAGCGAGGGCGGGTCTGTGTTGAAACGCTGCTGTCAATCAACAATCGTGGGAGGGGCGTCCGATTTAGTGACGTCACAAAATCGAACGGCTCAATTTGAGGCAGGGGAAAACATATGAGGTGATTAAAAAAAAAAACACTGGATGGATTTTTATCATTTTATGGTGGTTGTGTACAGGCACTGCCAACACACATTTCAGTACAATCAACTTGTAAAAGTGCATGCACCATCATATGACCCCTTTAAGCTTTAATTATTAACATGTTCTGCAGAGCGTACGTAAACTTATGACTGCAACTGTATGGTTTTGGTGCAGGAAACTTTGACAAACTCGTCTGATCACTTACTAAAGTAACAGCACACCTGATTTGAGGAATCGTTCATGTGTGGAGCTCGAACGCCGCAGGACGACACACACACTGAACTTTAATGCTTTGTGTTAGAGGTTTCATCACACCATTAACCTCAAGATTGACTTCGCAAACACCACTAATAATCATTTATGCCACGGTGCCTTGATTTAGAAGCTGCAAACTTTCGCTAAGAGCAAAGTAAGGTTAACCAAGTGACTCAAAGCAGCCTCTTCAACCACAAACACCTTCCAGCTTCTCTTTGTTAAGCAAATCCTTTCTAGTCAGAATAAATGTCCTTGCCTGAGCCGAAAAACTATTCCCTGCCTCTCCCATCTCTCCCGGGAATGTCAGCGGATTATTTGCATGCTCGCATTACTAGCGCTCACTTCACCGACGACATCTTTCACCAGATTTCCATTTGTGGCCACAATGACGTTCTAAGAGGATCCGTTCAAACACTCTTTGTTCTGCTTTAGGTGGCCGGGACAGATACACTCTCCGGTTTCACGCTTTGTAGCTTTATAATCGGAACAGGATCGAGTGTGTCTTTCATTCCATTTAAAATGGACACTTCAAACCAAGAGAAAAAAAAAATGAAACCACACTTTTTGGCTCCCATGCGCCGACGGCATACTGAGAGGCACGTCTCTTTGTTGGCTGGGGTCCCATCAGAGCTTCTCAGGCCCATCGCGGGGACACAACTGAACCACAGCGGTCGAATTCACACAGCCGGACTCCTCTGTTCTCCTGTGATCTGTGATGATCAGACTTCACTGACTGTCACACACTGAGACCGCCCGAGAAACATGCAGAAAGGGTAAATGCCACCGCGACTTGCCAAACAGTTGCGTTTTCTCTGATGAGATAATCCTCAGAGACAGACAATACACAAATCATAAACAAGACAGATGTAAAGGATCTCAGGGTTCATCAACAAAGACTGTAAAAATCGCAGCACATTATTTTGACTTTCATTACATTTCCTTTTTCTTGGAAGTCCACAAGAGTTTAGTGGTTTGTAAGTTTCTGGAAGTCGCTTCTGCTCACCAAGGCTGCATTTATTTGATAAAAAAAGTTCAGCAAAAACAAAAATATTCTGAAATATTATAAAAATGTAAAATAACTGTATTCTATATGAATATTTTACTCCACATGATCCTTCAGAAATCATTCTAATATGATGATTTGCTGCTCAAGGAACATTTCTGATTATTATCAATGTTGAAAACTGCTTCATATTCTTGTGAAAACCGTGATACACTTTCTCAGGATTCCTTGATGAATAGAAAGAGCAGCATTTATATGAAACAGAAATCTATTGTAACATTAAAAATGTCTTTACTGTCACTTTTGATCAATTTAATGCACTCTTGCTGAATAAAATGATTAATTTAAAAAAAATTCTTTCTGCCCCTAAACTTTCAAACAGTAGTGTAATGTTAGTCAAGGTTTCTCACAGCGTAAGATGTTTTACATGACCATTTTACAACTTCTCTGTGAAGAAACAAGTACACAAACACAGTGTGTTAGAAGAAGAACAACATATACAATTTTTATGAAAGATTTTACAACAAGACAAACAACATTTTTATAATAACATGCACTGATGAATCTTTCACAATAAGACCAGGAACGTGAGGTCTCAGCTAATAAACATAGCTTGACATCTGGGGATATGATATTCCAAAGCATCTCTGCCTGAAGGACACATACGAGAGACAACATGGAAATAGGAGAAACGAGATTGTTTGAAATCAAGATTTCAAAGGAAAAACAAACTTTCAGTGCTGCAGTCTGCAAATGACAATCAAACAAAACTAGTAGTTAAAGGTGCAATGTGTAAAAAATTTGAGTATCTATTAACAGAAATGCAATATGACATCCATAACTATGTGTTCAGTGGTGTATAAAGAACTTACTTAATAAACCGTAATGTTTTTATAACCTTAGAATGAGGCATTTATATCTACATAGGCGCGGGAATCCCCTTCTATGAAGGTCGACATATTGTGACGTCATGTTTCTACCGTAGCCGACAGCGAACAAACAGGGTAACAGAGCGCGTTTCGTCACTACCTTGAAAGAGACGCCGCAGAAAGCTAGAAGAAGCTAGCCATAAACACCGTGAGTAGTGAATTTTCCCGTGACAGTGGTGTAAATTTGTAGTTGGATTGTTTCATGTAACTTAATTCTTCTCCCTTGCTGTGTTATGGCTTTGCTATGTGGGGATAAATGTGCTGGTTACGTTCGTGAGACAGCTGATTAGTAGGCTACTCTTGTCATTGACCGTAAAACAGTTACAGGAATCACCAACCCGTCGATCTTGGAAGCATTTTAAGTCGATCGAGTTTCCAAAATCAGAGAAAAAAGCCTATTGTGTGTAGATAGTGGCGTCTAGGGGATCCGGAGGCGCGCGCGCTGTTACAATCACGTCATTTTTGCCGCACGCACCTTTGGGCTCATGCGGACGCGTCGAGTATAAACAAGGCTTAACGCTTTAACCAGCTCAGCCACAGTAACAGCTCATATTAGCCAGCTAAACTTTTACTACCCTGTTAGAAAAAATATATAGTTGCATAGTTTCATGTGGTTTTTCTCCCTCGCTGTATTATGGGTTTGCTATGTGGGGAGAAATGTGCTGGTTACGTTCATGAGACAATCAGCTGATTACTATTATTATATTATGTATTAAGACCCTTGATCCTCACCTGACTATGGCTTTGTAAACTTTATCCATGATGTGGTTTATAATGGACTGTGGTACAGAAGCTTGGCTTACTCTGGCTATTCTCTGCTGTCTCAGACGACGATGTTTGTCCCGTTTTAGCCACCGTAGCTTCTTCGAAAGGGAGGGGTGAGCGGTGGGCTGAGCCCTTAGTGCAAACTCGCAACCGAACCGCTAGATGTCGCCAAAAGTCACACACTGCACCTTTAAAGCTATAAACTTAAACAGTTCAACTCAAGACGGCTGTGTTCTGCTCCATTGCCTCGCGCCCTCACTAGCTGTTTGTGAATGAAAGAAACACAAATAGAGGAAACCAATCAAAATTACTATGTAAATATATGCGAGAAAAAAGCGCAAAACAGAATTCAAATACAACTGCTACAGTGACATCATGTTCCTGTGGTGTAATATGTAATCTTTGTCCTGTGTTTTATGTATTTTTTTTTTTTTTTTTTTTTACTTTTTGGACTCCCTGGGAGAAGAGTTACTGTAACTCAATGGGACTTTTCCTGGTTAAATAAAGGTTAAATAAAAAAGAAATACAATTTTTTTGTTGACAGTTACATTTTGAATTACAAATATTCTATAAATGTAAGACAATGGAAGATTTTCAAAAATTGGAACTGAAAAGTAACAAATTTCCCGAACGTATTTCTTTCCTGAATGCCTTGCCTTGCCCTTTGATACACAAAATGACATATTTAAAAAAAAATTCCAGCGAAAACCATTCTTCATGCTTTAAAATAGCTTGAATGTAACTTTACACGCCTTGTTTAATTAAGTATACGAGGGCCCATGAATATGCAAATTAGCCCACGCCTCCACTCACTCACAGCCACAGTTTAAATCTGCCATGTTTGAACAAGAAAATGATTCAGAAGAAGAAGAAGAGAAAGAGCGAATTATACAGGTTCATCTAGTCGATGTATCAGAATGGGGATGCGTTTTATGAATCGCTCTCTACAACGTCGGACACATAACAGTAATTAATATATGATTAGCCTTTGGCTTGACTACGTTATCAAACAGCTAACAATGTGTTGTTATCCTGTTCCTGTTCACCATCAAACAGCAGCCTGCTGAAAATCAGCATCCTTAGCTTTGAACATCATAGAAAGTCAGTGGAGAGAAGACCGCATGGTTATATGTTGGTGACGGTAGGACACAGGCGGTTTTTCAGTCTTTGATTCACTGCAGTTTTAAGGAGAAAATACTCTCAGACACATAGACATATAAACAACATTAAAAACAGGCTTTTCACCACAGGTGGTTAAAAAATATTCGAAATGATCTACGAAACAGCTTGAAAGGAATCTCCATGTTTTGTGGTGAAGGATATATGAGGAATTTCAATGCAGCGCTCGCCTCGCAAACAAACCTAGATCAAACACAAAAACTGCCTCTGCTGCGGGACAGAATGGAAAATAAATCTATTCAAGCAGAATGTGTGTGTGAGGGGAGCGAGACCAACAGAACAAAATGACACCAGCTCTGAGTAGCAGCTTGACGGCATCGAAACGCACGTGCCCCGCGCTGCCCTTCCCATCCCTCACCAGCACTCCAGCAGGCAAAGGTCGCTCGTCGTGACCCTAATCACAAAGAGGTGACACCGAACGCCGGCCCGCAGAGCTGAAGTCCCCTCCTGAAAGACAAGAGCAGCAGGTGTGCAGGGGAACGCCACGCATCTCCACACAGCTTCTCTGATGCATCTCGGGGCCGCAGGGGGAACCTGACAAGAGCTGGAAGGAGACAGACTTGCCCTTTCAGCTGGGGGGGGGTCAAAGGTCAACCGGAGGAAATTAGGACGGACAGAAACCAGGCCAACGACGCAACCTTAAGTCAACCTCATCAGCCGCTAACAGCGAAGAGAGAGATGAGATGCAGAAATGCAAACACGCAACGTTTGAAAACAGGCTCATTTAAAGCTGAAGTTGGTAATATTGTTAATGCTAAAAAATCGCAAGGAATTATGCAAAAACAAACCCAAAATAATTAGTGCACGCAGTTTCCCACCCTGTGGATCGGTTCTGAGTGCCATGATAATAATTAGTGAGTGAAATACTGGGTCGAAACAGAAAATTCAGGATGCTGAAAACCAAAACTGAAAATAATTCCTCAAAATAACTGATCACATTTATTTAATAATCAATAAAACGGAGTTGTACAAACATTTAAATTGCACATAATGCACTAATTTGTTGGCGAAATATAAACATTTAACAATAATAGCTGTAATAACTTGCTCTCATGACAGATTAATTCAAACATTCATTTAATGATGAAGACATCACTAACAGGTCTATTAATATAATGAATATGCAATAGTGCAAATATTTATCAAAATGCAGCTTTCTAGAGTTATTTTAGTAGCTAACTATCGAGTTTATATGAATTGACTTGTTTTTCTGAGGTAAATGTAACATTACGTGACCTTGTTTACGATTGATGACTCTCCGTGGTTGAAACAGCGATTAACATGAGACATGACACATTTCAGTGAGTTGCACCGTCTCTTTCATCATGCTTTCTGATGATCATTCATGTTTATTTCATGCTGTAATAAAGAGGAAGAGATGATCCGATCGCGTGGAGTGCAGCGATCCGTGACGCCACATTAAAGAGCCACAAAAACATGTTTATTCTATGAATTTTGTAATAAAACTGACAGGAGCTGAGATTTTGTTTCATATCAAAAGTAACAAAGCACAAAGCTTATTGTGACTTGCTACAAATACTGTTTGGTGAAGTTTTATTCATGCAGAAACAGCTCTGAACACAGTCCAAACGTGTTCTAATAATAATAATTATTATTACTATTAAACGTTCAAAAGCTTTAGTAAAAGCTGTGTTTTGAGCAGTTGATGTGTATGTTCCACTGTGACTGTACAGCGTCACTGAGATGCAGACACCTGAATCGGCCATTGCAAATGCAGAAAGCATGATGAACTATGCATCATGTCTTGATATATGACCTGCTATAAAGCTCTCAACATCATTTGATCATCATTTAATGAATTACTGCTGCCATGATCAATAGAAAGTGCAGAAAACATCAACTGAGATTCTGATTCGTGTTTTAGGTGGCCACTAATGGTACAATGTTAATTGCACCCGGCAAATAGCGCTGACTTCTGCGAATATGGCACAAGACGCGTCATTTGCATACAAAGGAGGCGTGCTGAAGAGAATAAAAAAGACTTAATTTAGTGTGAAGATCATGGCGCAGCACTGCTCCAGCATTCAGCATCTGCTTCAGCTGACACAAAACTGTTGAGTGAACTCACGCTTGTGGCTCTTTCATATCTCACATCCCTCTGTGTTTGAGCGTCCCGACCAGCAGTCACAACCCAGACTCAACCAATGAAAGACAAACCAAAAAACAGAAAACGGAGCATTATATTAATGCGGAATAATACGTCTCCTTCATTATTATCATTATAACTATTACAGCTTCTAAATGTCTGTAGGCTGCAATGTGTTCTAAATAATTACATCAATGTAATCTATGTAATAACTACAGTGAATAAAGTATTAAAAAATCCTAAATTACGATGATTTAAATCAGTAGGTCAAAAATGAGTTGCAAAATCAAAATGCAAAAAAAACCAAACAAAAAAACAAGGGTAAATGCAACAATAAAATGTTTAAATATTATTATCATTATTTAAATGGACATATCCCAACACATTGCATATCTTTGTTTGTTAATGAGGTACTTTAAAGCAGAAAATTCTGTATTGAATTCAAAAGGCTCCAGATGAGCAATAATAGCAAATGAAAACATAAAATGCAACTATATTTATTATCTGCAATTATGTAATCAACCAACTTTGCATTTGAGCCATATAACCTACCGTTCAAATGTGTGGGGTCGGCAAGATTTGTTTTAAATGTTTATGAAAGAAGTCTCTCCAATGCTGCATTTATTTGATCAAAAATACAGTAAAAGGAGTAATATTGTGAAATATTATCATATTTTAAAATAACTATTTACTGTTTTACTATATTGTAAAGTCTAAGCTGAATTTTTAGCATCAGCATCATTACTCCACTCTTCAGTCTCAATATTTTTCAGGACATTATTTTTCAGTGTCACATGATCCATCAGAAATCCTTCTAATATGATGGTTTGCTGCTCAAGAATATCATTTTCTATGTTGAAACAGTTGAATATTTTTGTGGAAACTCTCAGGATTCTTTGATGAATAGCAAGTTCAAAAGAACAGCCTTTATTTGAAATAGAAATCTTTTGTAACATTATAAATGATCAATTTGATGCTTCCTTGCTGAACAAAAATATTCATTTATGATCCCAAACTTTTGAACGGCAACGTATTTACTATGAGAGCATTTTCAAGCCCTGCTGAGTGAAAACAACATGTAGTGGTGACACTGAAACAATTAAATGGGAGAAAAGTGCTGTGGTATCTGTCAGGAAAAGATAAGATAAGATAAGAGGTTTACTTTTCAAAATAGTAGTCAATAATACTACAATTATTCTCACAAGGTCACCAGGAAAATGCAAAATGATAATTAGTACGACAGGTGGATGATGAGTGTGGCACTAGAACAGGGAACGCTGCAGAACGGGACGCTGTTGTGTGACTCAGATACACGCAGCATTGCTGAAATAATGAGGCACTTCTGCAGAAACACAAAACACAGATCTGTGTTACTGCGGTGGGAGGGTGTGTGTGTGTATGAATGGATGCGACTCAACGGTGTGCATGATAAATAGTTCAACTTCACACCTATTGTCTCTTTCTGTTTTGTTTGTTTTTGTGGCTATGCGCTTTTGCAGTAACAGAATAAAAACAGGTCGTATACACTTCTACTAATGCTGATTATCATCACAAATCACTATAACTACGGCTCACAATTAGTGTTAGAGATTAGTAAAGTATTTAACCGTGTTGAGTAACTCCTCTCCACCGCCCAAAACACCCTAGCAACGAGTCAAAACACGGTAGTAACAACAGCAACAACCCTCAAAGCAAGACAGTGACTGCTCTTTAAACAGAGGCAGGACTTCATGTCAAGCATCGGTTATGATACTCTTGATATGTTCTTCTTATCAAAAGCACAATAAAAGCTGTATTTCTGTACCCTTGAGCAGGAGTGTGAGTCCACATGGGTCTGAGATTCAGTGAAAGTGTCGACAATGCAAAAACTCCCTCTTTATTCTGTCCATTATTCACCTTTACAATAACACTACTCAGCACTTTAGTCAAAGTGAGCACTACATCACACACTGTTCCTCCCTGCGTCACTGTATAATCACTCTTCCTCAGGGGAACCTTTAGCTTGGCATGTTATTTAATGACAGACAAACTCGATACGGAAAATAAAATGCAACCTGCATAGATAAATGTTTGAACATGTTTGCATGTTTAGTTCAGCCACTGGCATCCAGTTACCTTCTCAGAGTAAAATTGTCATTTCAATCCAATTTTGTGCACAGTTTTCTGAACATTTCGTTTTCATTTCAAGTCGGGTGGAAGACAGAAGAATAAAATGAATTCTAAATGCAAATAATAAACTGCAACTATTTAATCAGTAAAATAAACAATCAAACATTTAATTAAAATAAATAGACTTATCCCAACACATCCCATATGTTTGGTTACCAATGTCATGTACTTTGTTTGAAGCAGAAAATTCTGTATTGAATTCAAAAGGCTCTAGATGCTTCAATGATCGATATTCTATAAAAAAAATAAGATACAAATATTTTAATCATCAATTTATTTATTAATTAATAATTTTTCATATTAGAAATGGAAGGTCAAGTCTAGAATAGTATATTACATAATGGGATACAGTTTCAATGCATATAAATTACATGTAAAATAATATGTAAAAATGAGTATGCAAAAGTATGCAAATATTTAAAAAAAATACGTTTGCATATTTAATTCAGCGAGTGGTATCAGTTATCTTCTCAGAAAATGTTTTTTATTGTGCATTCTAAATTCAATTTTGTGCACAATTTTCTGAACGCAAATAATAAAATGCAACTAACTGTACGTATAATTGTGCAAAGTTAAATAGTAAAATAAATAAATAAATACAAATCAATGCATACAAAAAATGTTGCACTGTGCACATACTGTAAACTGCTGAAATGGTAAGAATAGCATGGCAGTGTTTTATTCTGAACACATGCATTGGATAATTTGTACTACAACACAGTACAAGGTCAACTTTTGTCATCCAAACCAAACCAAACTACAGCAGCACCACCAGCGTTCACCGTAAGCACACCTCAGCTCTCTGCTTCCCTCATATTATCTCTGATCTGGGGTTAATAAACCGCTCTGCTTCGGTCTTGTCCACGCTTAGACTCATTTTGCACAGGGCTCGTGGGTTCACATGAGGCACATGTAAAGCCAATGAGAGCTGCTGCCATCCCATATTTCTTAGTTATGGGCAGCGATGTTATTTGAGAACAACCTACAGCCCTTTTCCAGAGGTAATAACCCTCACAGTGGAGCCGGTGTTTCTGCATGGAGTGAGAGGACATCACCCACGGTCTGCCCTCGTCTCTTTCTCCTGCAGACTCAATAACACTGTGTGCGTTAATGAGAGCGGAGAGCTACCGAACTCCATTCAGCCTTTCACAGCACAATCAGGGGTGTGATACTGATGTAAACTGCATTTCCAAAAGTGTCAGCATGATTGATTCATTCCGGTTTTACAGTTTTTAACGCAGCATTTAAAAAAATATACGTCAGAATTATAAATGTTAAAGCGTCTATGTGTAGAATTCAGAAGCCCTTGTTATTAGCGACACCGGTGGCCGTAAAGTGAACTGCAGCCAGCAACTTTTTATTGCAATATTAACAAACAGAACAAGTCGATACATACAAGAAATATAAACAAACTTTCAAAACAAAAGAGAAATTATGGTTCAGAATACATTAAGAGAGGAAATGTGAAAGAAATTTAAATCTATTCAACAATAGTCTAAAAAGAAAAAGAGAGTAAGAGAAGAAAGAGCCAGCAACTTACTACTCGTGCACATGTAAGAGACTGAACGCGATTCAAGGCCTCAATATACTCATGGCGAAATTCTTTTTCGTGCTGCTTTCCTCTCAATAACAAAATAAACACAGCAAAAGTGACAGCGGTGAGAAAACAGCAGTCAAGAAAGCATCTGGTCATAGCGATGTGGATAAGTTTGCACCAGCTCTGCAATTCAACGGCATATATTTGAGACTATAGACTGTATAGATCTGGCTATGTGAGACTATAGTTTGAATTAATGCCTTTCCTTTGTATAACCCATTGACATTATAGTACAGAACGCCTCTTTCGGCATTATCCAACATTGTATAAGCATTCGTTTCATGTGTCATAGAATGGAAGGTTTTTGAGAGGGTTCGTAAATGTCACATTTCACAATACTGTAAACTGGATATTTAATTGACCCTTCGCTAAGCCCCGCCCTCCTTAGTTACTGTTGCTACGCCTGTCAAGCTTTCGCGACTGCCACGTCTATTACAGTGTGAATGCACCGGTGTCAGACATTCCCAAGGAGATAATTAGTAATTTTTGGCGAACAGGTGAAATATCTGAGAGAGCAAGACAAAAGGGACTGCAGTATGCATTCGAGGGATATATCCACGACATAATATGCAACCGATTAGAGAATAATTTCATCAAAATTGAAGCTAAAGCCTATAACGTTAGGTCCCAGCGCAAGCAGCAGCCGCCTCCTTAGCAGACCATTCACATGGGAAACGCACAAATGGAGGAACAGCTATGTTCATGCACAGCAGGGTAAGTGAAATGTGAAAATAATCTAATAATTAAAAATCAAACAGCTTATCCATCAATCTAACACCGGGAGAGCCGCGATCGGATTGGGGTAAAGTTACTCAGGGGTAGGCCGTCGTTTAACAAAATGCTGAAATATATTTTAAAGTATGTCAGTGAGCCTCCGTCTTGCCATTAATCGTCTTATTTTACGTTCAAATATATGCATTATGAACAAAGAACCGCCATTATTTCCAAGCAATAGGTTTTTTTTTTTTGTTAATCCTGTCGACATTTAGTTGTGAATGGGTCTCCCACACTGCTTGATCCACGCCCGGCATTTCTCCCCTTTGGCTTTTAGGTTTCGGGAAGGGAAAAAATGCCACCCCACCGTCCAAACTTTTAGGATACCGGGTATCAGATTTGCACAATCCATACGCACAACGCGTCGGCATGTTTCCCTCGCTCGAAAGCTTGACAGACCTCCCGCGCCTAGTTACAGTTGCTAAGCCACGATTGGCCAGTGGCGGTTTTCGGGCGTGGCTTAGCGAAGGGTCAATTGTGCATTTACTCTGTTTTTAAATTTATATTACTTTTGCCTACTTATACATAACAATAAAAATAAAAAAAAATCTAATATCAGTTGATGATACTGACCTAAGTGATGTTAGTGATGCAGAAATGACACACTATATTTAAATAAATAAATAAAAATAGATTTTTTAAATAATTTTAAAAAAGAATAAAAAAAGCCTGGAAGACTTTCATTCATGTCACAAACGTGGAGGATGAGTCAAATCACTAACTCTATACCGCATTAACTTGGCAAACATCAAAACACAGTAAACCCCAAAAACACTCTAACAAACAAATGAACAGAAATCCCAGGAGTCTTCAGAGCTCTGAACAAGTGTGACAGACGAAAGCGAGACCTTTCAGAATGTAAACGAGTACCTAGAGGCAATACAACTTTCAGAGAAAACAAATCCACATCTGCTGCATCTGGTGTCACCACAAAAAACAACAATATTCACTTGAGATAGAAGTGTGTGCGCCACAGGTTCCCCTTCACTTTGAATTGCTCGGTCACAGCAGTGCATTTAGCGTCTATCAAAAAACACAGAAGAAAGAAAAACAGCCTCTTCTCCAGGAGATTTACTTCAGTCTCAAAGCTAAATAAACCTCTTTCTGCCTCGAGCCAAATGAACCAAACATTCACTGACATGAAACTAACAGCAGTGAACAGGACACAGAACATGTTCACAGTGGAATACTGCAATATATACCCCAAACAACTTACTATATATTCAAATAGTATGAGAAACAGTGTGCAACGAAAAAAGACTCACTATATTATTGTCATTCAAGCAGTGATTTTGCAATCCAGTTTTGTGTAAAAAATATCTTATCTTTGGGAGTCTGACTAGCTATAAAGTTTACAATATATGTAGTATGCATACTGCATACTAGTGACAGACAGATATATCCACATGCCAATATTTGGCCATTTTGAGATTATTGGCACTGGTTGAAAACCATTTCTACTTGGCAAAACAGAAGCATTACATCCTCTTTTAGTGCCGTAATCTACAGACAGCCATGTCAATGGAAAATAAACCATTATATGCTATAAAATAAGCATTCATTTGAACAATTTCATCTCATCTTCCGTTGAAAAATGCATATCTAAAGTGCATAACTAGGACTGCAAAAATACAGAATAAGGTCGTATGTCATTTTGAACTAAATTGTAAACTAAAGTATAACAAAACAGTAGGCTTCGTGTTTCATTTTAATAGATCAGATGGATAAATATTCAAATCAGGGCAGTTTCTCCCTGAGGCTCATCATCTGTGTCTTTTAGCAAATCAGTATTCTCTGCATTTCCATGGCTAATTAATCTCTATGTTTACATAATCAAGCCTAACGCATCTATTTGGCGAGGAAGAAAACGGAAAGCGGAACGTTTTGCGAGTTCACATAAAAGCGTAATTGACAGAAAGAGTGCTTACCTGTCAACTATCCCACACATGTCCATCTGTAGATCGCTAAAATTCCCAAACAACATCTGCTGCACTTTGATAAGATCCACTAAACCAGTGTCTGTTCGGATGAGGCGCATGCATCCTTGGAAAACACTGAACGGGTTTCTGCAGACAGTGCCGTCTTCCGTGTTCGGGCATCCTGCGGACAAAAACACTCCATTTTTCACCTGATGCCAAATATACACAAAATAACTTTAAGCCATTGCAGTGTTTTGTTTAGTATAATTAATATATTGTTATAGTATATTAATGTGCAAGTGTGGCCATAGTGTATGTGTGTGCATTTGAGTAGGAGAGAGAGCAGGCAAAAAAAAAAGTTTCTGGCAAAAAAACATGGAAATAATTTCGTTTTGCTGTTTGTTTATTTTGGTCAATTAAGTTGAACGTTCGTCGGTTGCTGCCTCCTTCCTCCCTGAACTTCAACTTTTCTACATTACTATATTTATTTGCTTGATCAGTATCGTGGGTTTTGGTTCTTCTGCTGTTGTAGGCTGTTAAGACCTTTGAAATAACTGAAATCATTTGGCGAAGTGATATGGACATATGGCAGGTCCAGACCTGCCTGGAAATACTTGAACCATGCATTTCACTGAAAATAATTGCACATCTTAGAACGTTCCTCATCCAATCAGATTCAAACATTCAACAGCCCCAAAGTATAAATGTTCTTTCTCTTTGTCTTTTTTTATATCAATGTGGTGCACAATAATCCCATTCAAATATATGTGATAAACGAGTTAGGTCAAAAGTAATCAAAATGTAGTCCAATAGATTGTGTAATCCAATAGATTACATTAATATCTACCATTTTCATGTAATTCGTAATATCATACTTATTCGTAGTACCATAATTTACCCAGCACTATATACTAGGCGTGTAACGATCCCCTCATGTCACGATTCGATACACATACACGATACTGAACTCACGATACGATATTATTGCGATACTCCAAGGCATATATGATAAAAGGTTAGCAAAAATGAACTGTTGATTAAAATGCTAAATTTGGTATTACGTTGGGTGTGTAAATGAATGGGCTTGGACTTGTGCTGATGACCCAATGCACAGGACAATAGAGACAGCAGAATAACAATATTCATGATTTTAGATGAATATGCTTGCACTCTGTCATTGACTAGTTATATTTAAAATAATGTAGGCCACTTTTTACTGGTAACATAAGACATTTGGCATTATCAGGACCCAAAAATATTTCCCCATTGCATTATTATACATTATATTCAACATAATACATAGTAGTTTAATATAGTACTGACACTAAAACTCTGTAAACTTGATTTTTTTCACGCACACTAATGTTCATTTTGGGTGAACTATACACAATAAATAGCGTCACTATCCACAATACATATTGTTGCACTTTTATATATATATAAATATATAGTGACACGGTATATTGTTAAACCCCTACTATATACATAATATGTGGTTTGACTGCGATATGATACGTGCTCTATTGCGGCTAAGGGAAAAACATTGCAGACGAAAGCGACTGCCATGCATGTGTTACACTCTCTCCAGAGTCTAGGCTAAAGGCAATTAAGCCGGCAGCCTCCAGGAGCCGAGAGACACCCCCCCAAACGCTTGAAAGGTAAACGAATGTGCTTTTCTCAGCGGAAGGTGTGTGTTGAGTGACACTGCGGATTGATTAACGTGAAGGATTGGGCTTGTGTAGAGGGAAATTACTCTGAGCTAGCTTGTTGCTTTGTGTTAGCAGAAGGCGATGGATGGCTAAAGGTTGCTCTTACCGCCTAAGAATATCTGTCCGTCAGGAGCGACAGGGAAGGAAATGGTCGCTGCAGAGCTGTCGGTTTGGTCCAGGGTGACTGCGAGACGCCCTCGACGAACGACTAGCTCCACCGAGTGCCACTGACCATCATTTAAATTGGCACCTGTGGAAAAAGAACCAGCATTGTGGATCAGGCAAAAAATAACAGGCACTCAGCGCTGCATTAGGGAGATTATTTTTATATAAACCTCAAAAAAAAGGACAGCTTTCAGCATTAGACTTCAAGTATATAGGGAATGGGATACTGGCAAAGTACTAGGGCTATTTCAGCAGAATGCAAAACTGTGTACATTGTGTACTGTATGTATATTTTGCATGCATGAAATACCTGTACGAAATCTGCCAAAAACTAGAGCACACTTACTGAATACTGTGAAAATACCGTCTTTATTTTATTTCCAGTGTGTCAAGTGAACCTGAAAGCAACTCTTTCTTAATGCAATATTTGATTGGCCAAAAGTTGAGACATTTTTACACAAAATTGGATTATTTATGCATTTATACTTTTTTTGCAGTATGTTGCACAGTATGCAAATTGTGTGCATGCGCAGAACATAGTCGAGCAACTACATTTATCAAAGGTGCAAAACCTTATTCAAAGAGAGTTAGCGGCCGTTTACACAACAGTTTTCAGACAAAAACGAAAAAACGTTTTATGTGTTTTGGCTGTTCATTTAAAATGACAAAAGCGTTTTAGGTTTCAAAGTGCACGTTTTTGAAAATGATAGTGTTATCATCTCCGTGTAAACTGCAAAAACATGAATTTGTGAAAACAGTGATGTCATGCACATGCTTATTACATGTTCAGTCTATAGTGTTTCTTTACCAAGTGACATCGCCAACTACTGGCCTGGCAGCAGAATACAGCGTTTTTAGTCTTTTTCTGTGTGAACAGGGATCGTTTTGACAACGTTGTCCTCTGTATGTGAAACTTTTCAAAAATGCAAAGGAAAACTTTTCAGTTTTTAGTACATCGTTGTCATGTCAGACACATCCCACGATGCAATGTGCTCAATTTTACTATCTATCACCAGGGTTATTATTGTTAACTAAAACTAAAACCATAAAATTAACTTATTTTATCAGACTGCCAAGAGTTTTGAACATTTAAAACAAATATATATTTTTATAAAAAATACAAAATAAACATTTATTTCCAAGATGATGCCTGGCTACAAGAGGTCACGTGAGCACAATATATCATGCTACTGAAATGTTTGTGCTTGCATACTGCATACTATTGGTGGTTACCATATATAAAGCAATGCACTATTCTGCATTCATTTGGTTTATCAATAAAACTAGTTTTAGCCAGAAAACTCAAAACCTTTCCTGATGTAAATGAAGATTTTTATACATATTACATTTTTTTGATTTTCTCATATAAACATGTTTATAATTCCACATGCAGCCAATCTCAGAGCAGCAGGTGCCATTGATGTTGACTTGGTGCTAACCTTGACAAACAAGAGATGTGTTTCGCTTTTACTATCAAATAAACTAAATGATATCGGAGTTCAACCTGCTGTGATGTCCGTCATGATGCGTCCGGTCTTATGGATCTGTAGTCGTGCTCTCGCCTCGCTCAGATAAAGCCACAGCGTTCCTGCATTATGCTGCAGGTCAAAGGTCATCAGCAGGCCCGCTCTGTTCCACGTTCTGAATTGCAGACTGACCGACACACTCTCTCCACTGGAGACCCACGGCAAACCGAGGAAACTTCCAGGACTGGCAAACGTCGCTGGCACATCAATGGATTCGGTGCATGTAAAGGTGACATTCCCCTATGAAAGCACAAAACATTGTATAGCATTTTTTTATACGAGCTACATTTGTGAGAGTAAAGTACCGCAGCCATGACGTCTGCCTCATAAATTATGCATTTGCTTTCCTGGCTGTTCCTGATACCACTATCACGGTCATTACGACAATGAATTAAAGGGTTGGTAATTGGTTTAACCCCCAAATTCCCAAGGCAGTGGTTGTAAAAAACCATACGGAGGAGATGAACGACGTACCGTATAATGGAGGAGAACATGGTACGGGTCACAGAAATGCAAAGCTCTCATTATGGAAAAATTAGGCAGCCAACAACTGACAATTGCTAAGAAGCAACCCGAAGACGTAACTGTATGAACACATGGTTTCTGCTTACTGCAATGGCCACTTGCTTCTCTTTGGCTCGATTAATCACGCTGATATCGTTGTAAAGCACATTTTCCAAGCAGCCATGGAAGTTTCTCCTAGAATGGGATTTCTGGAGTCCAGCCATTGACGAACCACCAAAACTGATCTTGTGAAAGAAAGACAGATTCGTGTCAGAAATCACATCGATCAATGGAGTGTTACTCATCATTTAATATCAGCTGAACTCTATCGACATACATACTCGATACTGTATCCAACAACGCAAAGCTCATCTTTATTTTATTTACAGTGTGTCAAATAAACCTGAAAGCAACTCTTTCTTGATGCAATATTTGATTGCCGTAAAGTTGAGATATGCAGTTTTAAAAATCATTTCAACTCATCCAAAAAACACGCAAAATTTGCATTTACAGTAATGAAATGCAGTAATACTGTAAAAAAAAAAATATATTAAAATAGTTTCCAAAATATAGCTTCAAGACTTAAGTGTTAACATAAGATTAGTGTGAGAAAATCACTTAGTAACCTTGTCAGTGTCAAGTTATTCCCAAATAAAAATATATATCATTTTAATATCTATAATGCAAATGCATATAATATGAGAATAATAATAATTTGTATTATTTGAATTATTAATAATTATTATTAATTATTTCTTTTTATTCTTTATTTCTTATGTAACTTTTACGGCTATATTCATTTATTTTAATATGTTTTATATATTATTTATTATTTTGTTATTCATTATTATTTCTTACCTTTTAATTGTTTGTTTTTATATTTCTTATGTGCCTTTTTATGATCCCTATTTATTTCAATCAATTTTATGTAAAGCATTTTGAAGTACTATTGTGTATGAAATGTGCTATAAATAAACTTGCCTTGCCTTGAACATGATACTAGTTTACTGTAATAGATATGTGTTGAAATGGACATAAATTAGCAGTGAATATAAAGTGAATAAAGTGAAAGCTCTTACTAAACGAATTACACATTGTAGTTAATTTATGTTGTATGTATAATTCATGTGTGTTTTGTGAGAAATTTAAAATGCTACGAGCTTCTCTAGTGGACTGATGGCGTGAGAGGTCGTGAGAGGCTCACCTCGGTTATCTCAGAGTGACTCGAGTACTCGGGGAGCTGTAACTGCTGGGTGTTTTTGTCCACGGTGAAGTTAACTAGTCCTCGAACCCGCTCGATGGTGACGTGGTGCCAGTGCTGGTCGTCCAGCAGACTGCCGAGTGACACGAGTGGGTGAACATCCCCCAACGAACCCCTGTCTGAACCAAACACAGGACCGACTGTTGGTTAGGACGGTTTGTTGATGGTAAAGAGTTTGGTTAAACCTTTAACGTCTTTCAGCAGAAACTGACATTAGAAAAAACGCAATGACCATTTCTATTTCTGAGATGTTAACTGGATTAACATGGAGGTCATGTGACAACAACGCAGCTGTTTGAAACATTTGTTGTTTTATACAGTTTTAAAATAGTATTTTTATACATAATAAGTAGTATACATAATTTACTGTCCAGTATGTGGCAAGCAGTTTGCAGAACGTCACAGATTTTGCAAAGTTAGACACGTTTCTGTGTCAACATATTTTGTTCATCATGGAACAACATTCCAGTTCGAAAATGTATTCCTACCCCTAAACCTAACCTTACCCATTAGTTATCCCTAAAATCAGAGGGAAATGATGGTGAAAAACAATGATGTAGAAGCACCTAACCCTTTTTGTAAGCCTAAACGTGACATAAACTGTAAACTTGCCCCTCAAATCTGAGGTTTATTTGAATGTTTTTGATGTTGATCCAGGAACATGTTGGTTGCAAGTTTTCATTTCCGAACATAGCCAAGTATAATTATTAGGGCTGGGTATTGACACAAATTTCACAATTCGATTCGATTTCGATTCACAAGCTTGCAATTCGATTCGATTTCGATTACGATTCGATTCGATTCAATATTGATTATTTTGGATATCAGGTACAATACATGGGAAATTTTTTCAAGGAAAACAAATCTCTTAACTAATGCTGTAAACTATGGGAGTCAGTTGTAGCCTATAGGCTTCATTAGCCTATAATTTTGAAGGTAAAAATTAACTGATTTGAAGCTATACAAACACTAAATTACACTTATTTATTTTTATAATAAGAAAGTTATATGAAATATAAACATTTAAATGGTGGCTGTCATAAAAACTTGCCAGATTTATTCAAACATGCATTAAATATTGGAGAACATTAAAAAATTATAATGCATATGTAATATGGTGCATAGGCTATATTTAGCAAAATTCTCCTCTCTAGAGTTATTTTTTCTAGCTGACTGACTAAGTTACAAAGTTTAATGTTTTTTCTGAGGTAAATGTGACGTTACATGCCATTGTTTACTTGCTGTTTAACTGACGTCTTTCCACGGATGAAACACTGATTGAGCGATACCACGTTACATGATACGGATTTCGAAGTTGTACTCTATCTTTTAACACACTTTCAGATGCTCATTGATGTTTATTTGGCGCTGTAACTGGTATTATTAAGGCGGAAGAGGAGAATGAGATCATGTGCGCTCCGTGCTGCTGCTTCTCTTGAGCTGAGCCAGAGCGATCTCACGCCACAGCGCCAAAACGGTATTTATGTTTTTGAATTTCGTAAGAAAATGGACGTAATTCGAAATTTGAGACTTTATTTCATAATAATAGTCACAAAGCACAAAGATTATTTCGATTTATTGGATGGGATGCACGATACAATGTTCTTCGCGATCATCAAATGAAAACAGGATGACTAATCGATTCTTGAGATTTAAGAATCGATATCGGTTCTTAAAAAAAGAGAATCGATTAATATCGAGAAATCGATATTTTTTACCCAGCCCTAATAATTATAGCCATGTATAATTTAAGTAAAAGAAGATTGAAAATTGCAGGGTTATTACTGTTAACCACAACTAAAACCATTAAAAAACAACAACATTTTATAACATTGAAATAAAAAAAAATATAAAAAATTAAAAAAAAAAAAAAATTATACATCAGCATTTCTCATTTTTGTTAAAGTTGAAGTACTAAGACAACCTAAAATACTAATACTACTACTAAAACTTAATACAAACTATAGACATATTTTAAAAAAAAGAATAAAAATTACAAAATACACAACAAAATTACTAAACCTTTAGAGACAATATAAAAATAAAACCTAATTCATATAAAAGTATAATAGAAACACTAAAATAACACAGACAGTGAAATATATGCCTGCAGGAAACTTTCATTAGGAACGTGTCACAGAATGACAGCGCAGCACAGTAACAAAGAAATATTACACTAAAATAGCATTTTCTTGTAAATGTACTCCAATAACCTTTGTTAAATTTACAACTTTGAAGAGAAACATTTCTCCATGTTACCATGTCTGGTTGACAAGGAAAGAGAGTTAAGGTGAGGCAAACGGTACTTTAATAATCCAAACAAGACTTAAGGCAAAAAAAAAACCTCTAAATATTAACAAACAATAATAGTATATCAGTGACACTAAAATAACACACACTCACAGACACTGACATTTAGACCTACGGAAAACTTTCTCTACAAACGTGCCACAGAAGGACAGCAGAGAAGCTACACGCATGTTCTCCCTTCACGTTACACAACACATCTATCAATTATTCATCAGAGTTACAGTGACGTGCCGTCGGTCAGTTACCATCAGAATATAAACAAGCTCTGCTTTGTTTTTATCCACATGCGAGGACGGCTGTACGCTCTGATGTCATTTAACATTTAGTGTTTCGCTGCTCAATATTTCATGATCTTTGTTCCTTTTAGAAAGCATGCGGGACGGCAGATCTGCTGCTCTCAGCCTTGACCTCTTCTGTTCGCTCTTACGACAATGAAACTCATATTTGAGTTTGATGAGCGGCTCTAATTAACGCCACCGGCACATGGAAAATTAATACATGAGAACACTTTTTCAATCTGTCATCATCTCACATTGAAAATTTGAGAAACGCCTGTCCTGTGAACGCCTGATAAAAGTAAGCCTGAATTTTTGACAATTTTTGCCTGAGGCTTTAACACTGGACATCAAGTGGCAACCTAACAAAGTACCAAAATTGTAAAAACAAATTCTTAAAGGGGGCCTATTATGCCCTTTTTCAAAGTCTTGATCTACTAGAACAGGTTTTCATGCTTGAATGTCCAAAAAACTCCTTCATATTCTCCATTGTTGCAGCTCGTCTCTTCTCAGTCTGTCAGTAACGCTCTGTTTAGTTCCTGTCTCTGTGAAGCTCCTCCTCCTGGAAAGCAAACTGTGCTCTGATTGGTCGGCTGGATCAGTGTGTTGTGATTGGTCAAGCACTTCTAGCGTGTTTGGGAATTGTCAACCAGGCCCCGCCCCTTTATTCTGCGTATGAATTATTATAATGAGGAATATTGTGACGTGTTTGTTCCCGGAAGAAACTCAAGACTACAATGGAGACGTTTCAGGGAGTTCAGAAACACTGACACTGATATAGAGAAGAACTCCCGCTGGAGGGACTTTGTGCTTTGTAACTTTGCAGAGCTTTTTCATGCTCAAACAGCAACATTACACACTAAAGAAAGATGAACATGTGAAAAAGCGTAATGAAGATTAAACATATACATTTATTTTCTGAACCACCATCCTAAAGATATCTCCTACCGCCAGTGTTGGGCGGAAGCGTCGCTACAAGTAATGACGCTACTAGTTTAACTACATTTCTCAGTAGCGTGGAGGTAGCGTCGCTTTTTTCTGAATCAAATAGCTTTTCAGTAGTGAAGCTCTTTTTTTGACTGAGTAGTGCGGTAGCGTCCACTCCACACAAGCTACATTTTCCCAAGCATTTCTAAAGCTCAAGCTCAAATCGGAAATACAACTGCTAAGTATCACTGATGCAGGATCAGTAGTGACGGCGACTTCTTCTTGTTTTACGGTGGTTGACAATCCGGGCCATATGATTTCACCGCAATGAGGAAAACATGGACTGAACCGCGGTAGGCTATCCATGCATAAAAACGAAATTTACAGTATAACGCGGAATTTCATGGAATTTGTCAGATCTTGGATGAAAAGAAGTAAACTTTAGAAGTGTCTGTAAATATTAAACCGCATAAAGACTATTTAAAAAGGAATCATGCATGTTCTGCTGCTTGTCTCTGTAAAGGAATGGCTCAGATGCGCAGATTAATTTACCACACACACACACACACACACACTGAAGCACGCTCGCGATGTTTTCAGCCTATATGAGGACATTAATGCATGCACTTCATCTACACAGCCGCTCTAAAAAGTCACTTTAGCAGCATTTTAGCTTGATTTGAGAAAAACTACCGTCATATAAAAAAAAAAAAACACAGAGAGACTCAAAGGTCTACATGGCAACCTGTCAAAATAAAAGGTTGGTTTAACCTTTGAAGAAAGTTTTGCTTAAATCATTAGGCCTACATTTTAAATAATTGGTCATTACAATTTAAAACATTTCATAGTGCCCTTAAAATGTAATTTATTTTAAAATTGTAATAAATTATTGTTAAATTGTATACGTTTCATGATTTCAATTAATTACATGTTTTTGATTACAAAAATTTTATTTAACCATTAAAATGGGAGTCCAGAAAATGAAAACAAAATAAAACTGAATTTAGAATGTGGGGAAAAATAAAACAGATTTCATATTTCATGATTACTATCATCTTCTGCTCCGTATGGTGTGACATCACGTACGAATATCAATCCTTGGGCTGGCACGGGAGAACTGTACTTAATGGGAAAAGATGCACACACTCTTGACACCTGGTTTTGTTATAGTTTTATATAGTTATATGGTTTTATATAGTTATGTTATGTTTGTTTTGTTTTTTTGCAAAATTGGTATGGAACAGTTGTTGAATAAACAAGTGGACTGACAAATTATGCCCGTCTATATGTTTGATTGACAGTTTTATTGATCACCGAGATAGCATTGACTTGGAATGAAGTTGGTTCAATATAAAAAAATAAAAAAAATAAAAAAAAAGCTTAGATGTAGTAAACTACTTTTGGCATATCGCTGTAGCTTAGCTTGCTACATTTCCAACGGTGGTAGCTTCAGTGTAGTGAAGCTACATTTAATGTAGAGTAACTGCTAGCTTAGCTCACTACATTTTCTAAGCTTGCCCAACACTGCCTACCGCTGCAAACAAACCTTTCTGAAAGGTTTACCACTGTCACCTGGAAGTCATCCTGTTTATGCAGTTTATGAGTCAGGCCACACCACAGTTTATTTCACAGATCTAGAGCTGAGAGCGTCTGCTGTAAGTAGTTGATGAGTAAGGCTTTGAGGCGTTAAAAAGTTACAGTTTTACACCAGCCAGTCACGGGTTGTGCAATATGCATGAAGGCTTATGTTGAGCTTATGTTGCATCGATGTTTGATATTCATATTTGCCAATAAATTAAGTGTTATTTTAGTATTACTTGAATAGTATTTATTATTAATACTTTAAATTAGCATTATATTTTCAGTTTCCATTTTTTTAGTTTAGGTTTTAGTGATTATGTTAGGTGCTTTTGCCATTTTTATTAGTTTTTGTATATTTTTTATTTCAGTTTAAATGTTAGTACTTCCAACTAGTACTTCAGTAAGTTGCCATGGCAAAAATTCAAATGCATTTCCACTGTGAATTTCTTACTATGCATATTTAACGCATTTAGCTTGCAACACGTGCTGCAAATAGACATGAAAGGAACACGAAATCAAAACGGATTATTTACTTTCTTAATTCATGCTTCCGGTCTTCTTTTGCATGACTCATCAGAAAACTCATGGCTGTGTCAAAATGAATGTCTGTGGCGACCTGCAAAATAAACGTAATATCTATATTCGGGGTTGTCAGATGGATGATGGAATTATGAAGTATTGGTCAATGCCGTTAGAACATTGTATATTTAAATCCTAACAAAGTTTGGGGCAAAACATGCAGCACTGGAGCACAACATAAACAGACATTTTGATGAATGCAAACTACCAGCAAAATAAAATAGTTTGGGATATGGGGCATACATCTTCATGTCACAGCTTCTTTGCAGATGTATTATTCGGCACAGACAGCAGCGAGTGTTTGCCAGCGACTAACATCTGTCTCTGCATCAAAAAACAAAACAAAAAAACAACATTATCACATAAAAAAAAACCTTCAGCACGTCTGACTCTTTCTGATTATCAGACCTTTGCCACAGTTTGTCTTCCGATATGCTGCATTTCAGTCCATTGGTGCTGGATATTTATTTAGGCTTTAGATAGGGACGTCAGAATATTTCCAAGGACAATGAAGACAGAAAGAATCCACTACGTTTCTCAAACAACCCTCCGAAAATATTTCAAATATATAAACTTTAGCTAATCCAGTCAACAGACAACATATAAATCTCAACTTGCACACTAAAAAGCACACTAGCTTGCTGAGATGTGATCGCTGCTTCCTCCTGTGCTGTCATCTTCACATTTACAAATGCCAAAGTCAAACCTAAATGGCAAATCGAATAAGTATGTTTAATCGTCAAACCAGTGCCGGTCCTAGACGTCTGGGGGCCACAAGCAAACTATTAAGGAGCCCCTGTCAGTGTGTTCATAAAAATAACAGTGAGTTGAAACAATAGGACGAATACAATAGAAAAAAAGATAGAAATGAAACAAACAATTTAGCCAACTAAAAATAATACAGAAATTGAATAATCAAATGTAAAAATCAAACTGGATATTCTTCACAGTATTCATTTATTATACATTGATTCTTATAAAAGTTACTTAAGTTATTCAGTGAAGAGCAGTGAATGATTATCTCAATTTCTTAAGTTGTTTGATTAACATTAAATGACAGACAGCGGGTTTATTATGCTGCTGTCACTTTAAGACAGATCTAAGAAACTGACAAACATTCGATTAGTTTCCCGACTGTTTATGTTCACCTAAGACATAACTGAATGCGTTTAAGAGGAAAACTCCCCAAGACGGACATTCTGACCTGTTTTTTACTGACCTGTATCTGTCCGGTTCAGCACACACCCGAAGCCAAGACTTTAGCCCACATGTCCGTGTTTTGCTTCATCTTCATATTTTTTTGTTTAGTTTTTTTTTTTGTATAGAGCAAACCCAGCAGGAGACTGTGGCTGGTATAGTACGAATAGATTTGACTGATTTGGATGTTACTTCAAAGAGAGGATTAAATTAAAAGAAAGGAACAGAACGCGGCATTGTGGTTTCATAATTGTTGGAAGTCAAAATCAAAAAGAAATTAAAATTGTATTACTCACACGGCCCTTTAAGTATTAAATCATCTTTGAGAGCAAGGGGGCCCCTGGTGGTTCGGGGGCCCTACGCAACTTGCGTACTTCGCATATAGGGAGGATCTGCACTGTGTCAAACTCATATACAGACATGAAGCATGTAAGATGTACAATCATAGAGAAAATACAGTGTAGAACAAACTGTTTCACCTTTGCAATGAGATCACATGAAGTTTCATGCTTCTCCAGAGTAAAGAAGATATGAAAGCAAAGAAAAAATGCATTAAAGAAACATATTTAATCTTAAGGTGCAGCGGTAACATAACGTCCACTAAAAAGGCCTATAAGAATCAAACATGTCTAAATATTTATATATTTTTTTGTATTAAACGACCACTTTTAACACAGACAACAACATTTCTCTTGTTCAAACATTGGGATTTATGCTCAACATGCTAAAACATACTTGATTCAGTCAGAAAATTTCACAAAGAATTACATAGAAACTGCATATAAGATTGAATTAAACTAATTCAATCTTGAGCAGGACAATCCCAATATTGAATTAAACTTATAAATTTGCACATTCTAGTCATCTATCATTCATTATTAAGTTTCTAGCCTCCAAACTTAACACATGCAGGCATTTCCAGCCTGAAGTGATTGATATTCAACGTTGGCTCCTAAACGTCAACGTTTTAATGTCTTATAAAACAATCCAGAGCGAATGCAACGTCCTTTCGGCACAGTAAATCTCATTTAAACACGAGAAAGGCACGGCCATCATTGGACGACAGACAACAGCAGAGTGCCATGTGTATTTCCAACAAACAGAGTCGGGCCATTATCCGAGAGAGGCCGAGAGACCACTTTAGCGCTTTCAGAAACACCACTAATAAATGATGGCAGGCATCTTCGATTTGCTTGAAATTATGGTGAAAGCAGAGAGAGCAGAGTGTGCAGAGAGAGCAGCAGTTAGACTTCAGTTACTTTACGATGGAAAAGCCTGACAGCAGCGGGATGTGCCGAGATTTACAGATGCAAGGCTTTCAAACTCCTCCGGTCTGGCCCAACTGAGCTTTAAGAGACTTTAAAAAATACAACTTGTACACTGTAAAGCTGCGATATGACCAAACTGCACAAGCTCGCTGCTTCCTCCAGTGCTGTAATCGTCACATTTCCAAATGCCAAAGTCAAACATAAATTGCTAATCGAACACAGAGGAGTAATTGTCAAATTTATACAGACATGCAGCCTGTGAGTTTTACAAACACAGACCGATATAAAAGGAGAAAAAACAGTACAGAAGATCCGATAAAGAAATCTCCTTTATATCTAAACAGTATTGAGACTCAGTATTTGAGTACTCAGATTTACAAAGATGAATCAAAAGCAGAGATCTCAATATGAGCTCAAACAATTCTCATTAGATGCTGTTATCCACATTATTTTATAGCTCTAAACTCTTACTGGATAACAAGAAGTAAACCGTATTTATTTATTTACATGCATTTATTCAGTTAAAAAAAATGCAACTGATCATTGTTTGTTCATTTTAGCTCAGGTCCATTAAAGGTCCCGTTCTTCGTGATCCCATGTTTTAAACTTTAGTTAGCGTGTAATGTTGTTGTTAGAGTATAAATAATATCTGTAAAATTATAAAGCTCAAAGTTCAATGCCAAGCGAGATATTTTATTTAACAGAAGTAGCCTACATCGAACAGCCCGTTTGGACTACATCCCTCTACTTCCTTTAATGACGTCAATAGAACAGTTTTTTGACTAACGTCCGCCCACAGGAATGCTCCCTCAACTCGCGCACTTATAACTTAGTGTTTACGCAGCTCTTACAGTGATTTTCTGAAGTAAAACTGACGCTTCATCTTTTGTGTGATGTAAAATAAACTTTATTAAACTCATCAGTATATGTTTGATTATCATTCGGACCTCGTCCGATACAGCAGACTTGTAGGATATTAATAAATAATGGATACATACAAGCAGATGACAAATACGTTATAATAACCGTAATTAAACTACTAAACTATACCTGTTCCATCTCTATACAGCACTCTGACTCTGTAGGCATTATTGTCCGACTCGAAATGAACACCGTTACTGAGAGTTTCTGATATTATCATCATTCCGTGAGATGAAATTGTCCTGAGAGACTGAGCGCGAGCTCATGTAGCTCCGCCCCCTGTGCCAGCAGCAGCAGCTTATTTGCATTTAAAGGGCACACACTAAAACAGCTCGTTTTTCTGAGCCCCAAAAAATTACAATTTAAACATGCTGTAAAAAATGATCTGTTGGGTATATTGAGCGGAAACTTCACATACACATTCTGGGGACATCAGAGACTTATTTTATATCTTGTGAAAAGCGGCATAATACGGGACCTTTAAAGCTACAATATGTAAAAAAAAAAATTGCCGCTAGAGGTCGCTAACCTCGTACAATAACAAAGGCGTAGATTGATGACGCAGTGATAAGCAGAATGATGGAACTTGTCGTCATGCTGATGGATCTAATAATGTTTATGGATGGGTGAATACATTGATGTTTTATTATGACTGTGGTATGAAGCAGGGCACGACTGCTAATGAGAGACAGATATCATATCCCGCGGATATAAAGGAATAAGGACATTTCATTCTACCGAGCTACACCCACCTGCAGAATTACTACTCACACAGGTCAGTTTATCAGACGTATTAAACTTGTGAGGTAACGCAGCG
This sequence comes from Tiaroga cobitis, assembly GCA_030578255.1. Lineage (NCBI taxonomy): Eukaryota > Metazoa > Chordata > Actinopteri > Cypriniformes > Leuciscidae > Tiaroga > Tiaroga cobitis. The sequence continues at coordinate 35,559,491 of CM060600.1, read as the reverse complement.
CTGTTTCATTTGGTCTAACGTTACACTAAACTGCATTTGAGTGTGTTGAAAGTTATAATGTTATTCTATGTGTTAGTTTGTCTGTATGAGACTAGCAGTAAGCTGGATCAATATTAGAATAACATACTGATCATATTCTAACATTTCATCATGTTGAGCTATATAACATTGATTAGTTTTATATACATTTGCTCACCTGTCTAATAAAGTACATGCAAGAGTGTCGAGTCGAAGTTAGTCGCAGACTCTAGCTCTCGGCATCTCGAAAACGCCACCCTGATATCGATCCTCGTTTTAGTTCTCCTTTTGTCCCAAAGTCTGCTTGCCATGGTCTATCATGTTTGAACGAAACAACAACAGCGTGAGCGTGCCGCTAGACGTAACGCAGTTGTCCACGTCTGTCGCCATGGTTACTATGCATACGAGATATTACATCATTGACAGGCGACAAGTGACGGGCACTTTTTAAAATTGTGAATTGCTCTGAATTTACAAATTCTTGGAAACATTTAGGATAATGGAAGTACACAATTGAAAGAAACATTTAACACTGTTCAAGTGGTTTTATGGATATTTTAAAACAAAATTCGTACATATTGTACCTTTAAATAATATGAACATATACAACTGGTGATTTTAATAATGTATTAGTAAATGTTGAAATTAATATTAACTTAGATTAATAAATGCTTTACATTATTTTTCATTCTTAGTTCAATTAATGTAGTTAACTAATGTTAAAAATTGGAACCTTATTGTAAAGTGTTACCATTTCTATGTATCAAAAGGCATATTAGGAGAAACATCAAGTGAGGACGTGAGACCCACAAGCTATGAAAAGTCAATTCTGGAAAGTGAAATAACATATATATCATGTGTCAATTACAAAAAAGGTCTCTTTTTTAACATTAATGCATTAACAAATGAACAATGACCAATATATTCTGAAATCATTTATTAACTTTTGTTAATGTTAGTTTTGTTCATGTTCACAGTACATTAACTGTAGAAGTATTGTTCATTGTTAGTTCATGTTAACTAAGGTTATTGTAAAGTGTTAAAATGAGAGTTGCGGTCTTGAATGACAGCCATGTTAGGTCTGTGTCGGGCTCTAGACGACATCTCATCGCATGTCTAAAATAAGTTGCCACTCTACTGAAATGATGTGAGCTCACAGAAAACAGGTCTGGATGTAGGCTAAGATTATTCCCTGAAATGATTAGATGTGTTCAGAAAGCACGTTGTGCCATTGCAGTTGTAAGTTGAGCAGTGTGTGTGAGGAGAGAGAGACTGTGGCGCTGGCAGTAACACTCGAACGCTGCGATCACAGATGGCTCATGGGAATCTGACACGACACACTGAGTCTCTGACCGACACATGAGGGCTTTTCTTACAGTCTTACACCTTATGAACAAGCCTTCTCAATTTACCAGCAAACCTGATTCATTAGTAAGAGAGATCATCTGTTAATCTGCTGGAGAATTTAACTAACAATAAACTGAAATTGCTGAATAGTACCATGGTATTGTCGTATGTTGCAGATGTACCATGGCAATTTCATGTTGTTCTTTAAAGGGACACTAAGTAACTTTTTAGTTAATTTATAATCTAAAATCAATATTTTTATTCATAAATATGTCCTCAATGGTGCACAAATACCTCTGCCAATTATCTGATTTATCCTCGTAAACAAAGAATTTATTATATTTATATACATGGGACGGGTAAGTCCACGGAGGCTTCCATGTAGTTCCGCCATCTTGAAAAACTATAATAGCAGAGAGGGACAAAAAGTACTAGGCCAACGCGTTTCCACAACACGTTTTCATTCAGAGCCGGCGTGACGTGACTGAACGCAGCAGAAGCGGAGGAGCAGAGCAGTGAGAGGCGCTTGTCACTGCCCCGGCAAGTTTAAAAGGCTGCATAGCAAATCCTCGTCGCCAGAAAAGTCCAAAATAGATCGTAAAAGGAAACGTGACCGGAGATTACAAAAAACACAAGTTAATGTCGGGATAGCTTTTTCCAGGTGGATAGAGCTAATGCAGGAGAAAGATTTCAAAAGAGACGCTGAAGTCCTGCTTTCTTCTCGACAGGCAAGTCAATGTTACAGTCTTAATTACAAGCTTTTTTCATTGTTTGCTTGTGTACTTTATTTTATAGACGGATGAACATGTATAGTTAAAAGTTGATGATGATATCTAACAATGCACGTAGGCTACTTCAGAAAATATAACGAATAAAGAAGGCATAACTACTAATTACAATAGTTCATGTTTTTGACACTCATTATTTCATACTGTAACATTCATTTGTTCGTTGTGTCAATTTGAAGTTTGTTTGAAATAACAAGCCTGTTCACCCGAAGGAAAACTCGACGAAGTGCTATTAGAAGATATCCTGTCATAGCTTTTTGGTACATAACGGCTACCGTAGATGCAACACGCATTTGAAAACGAGAGGCGCTGGAGAGCACAATTCGTTTGAATGCAAAATACAATTTCACCGCTAGATGGGAGTAATTCTTACTTAGTGTCCCTTTAAAGTGTCTTGGAATAACATGTCCAGGTTTTATATATACATATATATATATATATATAAGCACAAAGTCCCTCCAGCGGGAGTTCTTCTCTATATCAGTGTCAGTGTTTCTGAACTCCCTGAAACGCCTCCATTGTAGTCTTGAGTTTCTTCCGGGAACAAACACGTCACGATATTCCTCATTTAAATAATTCATACGCAGAATAAATGGGCGGGTTGAGTTAGTTAGTAAGTAAACTGGTGGAAAACCTGGTTGAGTTAGTTAGTAAACTGGTGGTTATGGTAAGAGGCGGGACATTTCTCAAACACACTCAAAGTGCTTGACTAATCAAAACACACTGATCCAGCCGACCAATCAGAGCACAGTGTGCTTTCCAGGAGGAGGAGCTTCACAGAGACAGGAACTAAACAGAGCGTTACTGACAGACTGAGAAGAGAGGAGCTGCAACAATGGAGAATATGAGAAAAATGCATAACAGGTCCCTTTTAATAAAAAATATGGGTAACACTTTATTTTAAGGTGACGTAGTAACACGTTATGTACTTACTATAGTAACTAACCCTAAACCAAACCCTAACTGTAACTCTATAGTAAGTACATGTATTTAATTAAGTACAATGTAACTACGTCACCTTAAAATAAAGGTGTCATTGTTACCGTGTAATTATATATTTAAGTACTGAGTAATATTAAGCAACTACATGTACTTACTATATGGTTAGAGCAGGATTAGGATTTGGTTGAGGGTTAGTTGCATGTAATTATGCTGTTATTACTATGGTAAGTACATGTAACATATTTAACAAGGACACTGTAAAATAAAGTGTTACCAAATAATGTAACCAAAAGAAGGCATATGAATATGGTACATGCATATTAGTACCTTTTCTAAGCAGTAGTAAGAGTTTCCCTTTGAATAACTCCAAAGTGAGTGTGTGTCCGCTGTGGCCTTCCATATGAACCAGCATCCCAGAGTTCTGCAGGGTTTTAAAGTTCATGGATAACACGTCTTTGTCTGCGGGACTGGCGCTGGGATCCGGCCTGTAGCGCAAGTGACCACTGCCATCAAAACCGGCCACATCAGAGCCTGAAAACACACGAGGAGCAAATAAACTGTGTGGATATATCAGAAAACAACTCAAAGATCAGAGAGAAGAGATGCTCAGTAAAAATGACGGATTTATGAACTTATTTCACTCTCTAAGTTAATAAGGCTTAAACTTAATTTAGTAAATTATTGTAATGAAATAAATGAACAAGCAAGCAAACAAACAAACAAATAATGAGTTAAAATATATAATTATCAACAAAACTAAGTAAATAAACAATGAACACTATTACTTAAGTAATAATGAACTAAAAATAAATAATACTGTAAAATAAAATAACTCATACAAATAATGAACTACAACAAATACAAATGAACTATAATAAATAAACTACAATGAGCAAATCAATAATAATGAGCTATAAATAAATAATTTAAGAAAAAATGTATAATGCATAAATAAATAAATAAACCACAATAATCAATTAAATAATGAACTATGTATAAATAAACTAAACTAGATAACGAACTATAATAAAGAAATAAAAATGAACTATAATGCATAAATAAACAAACAAACTATAATAATTAAATAATGAACTGTCTAAATAAATAAACTGAAGTAAATAATGAACTATAATAAATAAAGAAATTGAAAATGAACTATAATACATAAACTACAATGAGCAAATAAATAATAATGAACAATAAATAAAGAAATAAATATTCTGTGTGTGATGTTCAGATGTTTAATTAGTTTCCGGTGTGTCAGTTTAATGTCCAGAGTCGCTCCTGAAGAGTGAAACACTGGGACTCTGTGACGCTTCAGAACATTGATCTGTTTGTTTGAGTCAACAAACCCCGGACGCAAAGAATGAAACTTTGCGCATGATAATCAGTGGCGCACACACACAGGTCTATCGGCACTTGTAATGTATTCAGGAACAGCTCAGCACCTTCGCTGCTGTAAGTGGAGCAGAGAGAGTTTAAACCTGAGCTCCACAGGAATGATGCAACCGGCTGACACTGGGCAGTACCTGCAGGATCTGTTCAATGAAGTACACATCTGTGTGACCGGATGGGGAAAAACCCCCCCACTCAATCCCTAATGGTCTGCCGTATTTACGAACATGGAAACAATCCAAATGCTGTGTTAATGCACTTGAGGCAAATCAACATTGTGTGTATGTTGACGGGCTCTTTGCTGACAGCTCTCAATGGCAGAAACGCTAAAGCCGTTCTGCAGTTCTGCCCCGTGTGATTTCAGGGACAATACACCTCATTCAAAAACAGCCACAGGACAAAAGCTGCCGCACAGGACCTCTGAGAGACCAATCATATATCAGCACACTGATAGAGAGAGGACAGGACACGCTCGCCTGCTCTTAGGCCATGACAACATATGAGTTAGGAACAAGCTCTGCTTAAGATTGACATCATCCGCTCTGGAAAAAAAATTAAAAACAGGGAAAAAAGGAAGCATTAGATTAAACCGATAGTTCACTTTGAAATTAATTTTTGGTATGTTTTAGCTTACCTCAAGGGCATCCAAGATGTAGGTGTCTTTGTTTCCACAGTAAAATTTGGATATTTTTAGGTCAAACCGTTCTTGTCTGTCAGTATAATGCAGGTCTATGGTCACTTCCTCAAAGAGCATGCACAGAGAAGTCCAAATTAAACATGATTTAATGACTCGTAAATGTAAGTACACAATAGCTGCGTTTACATGGTTCAATCGGAATGAAATCAATCCGATTGATGAATCCGAACCCGGTGTTTACATGAACGATAAATAAAGTAATCGGGTTGATGTGCGCGTTTATATGTCACAAGATTCAAATCGGAATTGATTTTTTGACATGCGCACACTGCACGAATATGCCGCTGTTCGCGCATAACTATTCTCCTCTATTGCATAACTATTCTCCTCTGTTGGTTCTTTATTTTTTTTAAACAGCAGACTTAATATTTATCCATCTCTGGTCATGATTTGGAGACGATGAGCATGAACCGCTTTGCCGCGCTGCTTATATTGATCACGCAGTAAAACCCCGCGCCCAAAACTAGTCGTCTATGGATGATAATCTTAAACAAGCACTGGTGGGACGTTGTCCTGCTTCACTTCGCTGAGTGAAATGAGAATTTTTTAATAACGGAACACTCATTTTATATTCACTTTATTCAACAGGAAGAACAGCTCGTTCCGTGCGTCATACGTCATTACGCTATTTCAACGTCATTGCACATGCGCAGTCCTTTTAGTTTCGGTTTTCAATCCCATCAAGTGTTTACATGTTCTCTCGATCGGATTACAAAAGGAGTAAACCACCCCTTTCAATCGGATCGAAATTTCAATCGGATCGAGCTCAATCGGATCGATTAAGGTGGTTACATGAAGGTTTTTTAGTCCGATTGAGCCGTCAATCCGATTATAAGTGTCCATGTAAACGCAGCTATTGATGGCCTAAGACACGAAACGAGCGGTTTGTGTGAGAAAACTAACAGTATGTATATCGTTTTTACCTCTTGTAACCACAGCCACGTCCAAGTGATCTGAGGGCGCGGGCGCTTCGGTCTGCGCGAGCGCCGGAAGTGATCTCTCGCACGTGTACGTCACACATTGTTTACACAGAGATTTCGAAAGTGATACCTTTCACTGTGAAGATCTAAACATATTTAGATATACAGGAAATCGCAATGGAAGACGATTTCGATATATCAACAGACAACGTTGAATTTTTTTCGCAACCGCGCGAGAGATCACTTCCGGCGCTTTCCGGCGCTTGCGCAGACCGAAGCGCCCGCGCCCTCAGATCACTTGGACGTGGCTGTGGTTACAAGAGGTAAAAACGATATACATACTGTTCGTTTTCTCACACAAACCGCTCGTTTCGTGTCTTAGGCCATCAATCTGTACTTACATTTACGAGTCATTAAATCATGTTTAATTTGGACTTCTCTGTGCATGCTCTTTGAGGTGGTGACCATAGACCTGCATTATACTGACAGACAAGAACGGTTTGACCTAAAAATATCAAGATTTAAACTACTGTGGAAACAAAGACACCTACATCTTGGATGCCCTTGAGGTAAGCTAAAACATACCAAAAATGTATTTCAAAGTGAACTATCCCTTTAAAGGTAAACTGCACCAAACTGACATCAATGAGTTTTCCCAAACAGGTTTCCTAAACACTCCCCATCTTCCATTGGTTCCATAAACAGATAGTCCCGCCCACAAACTCACTCTATTGGTTGATTCAGAAGATGAAATTACATTAAAGAGTTTAATGTTTTGAAAGTGTCACAGTGTTTCACTCTTTAAGAAGTAAAACTAATAGTTAGCTTGATTACAAATTATTTTATTTAAATACTACATAAATAAATACTTTTTATAACATGATTTTTTTTTTATAAATAAAATAAATAAATAAATGATTTTTCATTTCATAACATGAACGAATTAAATTATATTTAAATCTTAAATGACATATACTTATAATAATAATACTATAAACCATATTTAAATGATATAAATAAGCTAAGTTTAAGCTTGATTAAAAACAGTAAACTGATACATATAGAAATTTTATAACATGGAAGATTTTTAAATAATACTTATAAATAATACTTATAAATAATACTTATAAATAATACACTCTAAAAAATACTGGGTTGTTTTTAATCCAACTTTGGGTCAAACATGGACAAACCCAGCCGTTGAGTTAAATTTTAAAATTACTTTTTTAACCCAATGTTTGGGTTTGTCCATATCTGAACCAAAATTGGGTTAAAACAACCCAGCATTTTTTAGAGTGTACTTATTTAACAATACAATGTTAAATAAATAAATACATGTCATAACATGAAATATTTTAAATCATTAAATGAATGAATGAATAAATTATAAACCATTTTTTTTTTGTCATTTCATAAAATGAAAGATGTTAAATGAAATGTAAATGAAATACGTACTGTACTGGCATCCGTACGCCTCCAGCCTCAGTCCCATCCTCCCGTTGGGGTTCCAGTCCAGAGGCAGGATTCTGAGATACTGAGCAATGACTGGATGCTGGAGCTTGTGCATCACCACACTGTCGGCGTTGGAGTTCCCAGAAAAAGCCTCAAATAAAAAAGAACAACAGCGTTTCGTGACCTTTCATGATATTTGTGGTTTGACACTGACTTGACTTAATGCAGTCTTGCATCTTTTATGGTCTCCCATTGGATCATAAAGATCCTGAACTCAGGTGGATTCACATACGACGAGACGAGACCAGTCTATAACTTAAGTTCTACTTAACACGAGGCGAGACCCTGTGGCGACCGGAGCGATTCAACATCGCCATGGGTCAATGCGCAGATATCCACTCAGGCTCTGTATTAAAGGAGATCAATACAGGCACTTTTGTCCAGTAACATCCACATACTAGCAATAACCTGATCTCACAACTAAGATAGGCTGGTTACGCTGGTCTATGACCAGTCAACTCAGTGGTCGACTTATGAGGTTCTTAGGTAGTGTTTACATTAGATGCATTATTACAAAGAACATGCGCACACACGTTGTGTTTTCATGTTTTATGGGGACTTTCCATAGACATAATGATTTTTTCACAGTACAAACTGTATATTCTATCCCCTATAACCCTAAACCTACCCATCACAGAACACTTTCTGCATTTTCAAAAAACATAATTTTGTCTGATTTCTAGGCGGTTTTCCCTTATGGGGACCAAAAAATGTCCCCACAAAGTCAAGGATTTTGGATATTGCCATCTTTGTGGAGACATTTTGTCCTCATAACGTAGGGCTTACCTGGAGCACACACACACATACGCACATATACAGTATATGCTATAATACATTTTTTCTATGTGTATTAAATATATAAATAAAATAACTAATAATAAGAAATGCATGTAAATAAACTATAAATATTAAATATAAAATGATAATATATATATTATTAAGTATAAAGAATATATAATCCACTAGTCAGTTTGTAAGGCTAAGACAAGCTGAACATCCACAAAACCAGCTAAACACAAGCTTGGCAAAGTTGGGAAACCAGTCAGACCAGCTTAAACCAGCTAACACCCACACACCACCTCAGGTGGTTTTTAAAATCAGGGTATTTTCCAGCTACGGTCCTGCTAGCCATTTTAAGAGGCAAAGTAGAGTTATTGTGGATTATTTTGCAGGGAGGAATGTTCATTTTGTCCTTATATCTGTCAGAGATGTGTGCAATTTGGTCTTTCTTAGCTCCGAGTAATTGGGAGCTGAGTAGCGTTCTCAGTGCGTTTGAAGGGATCAGCCGTCTGGTGAAGTGAAGCGTTAAGCTCAACAAATTGCTCTGTTTCCTGCCGAGGAGGCGCATCTCATTTGCTCTAAAGTGGCCTGGAAATATATCAAGAGTCAAGGTGCAAATCCTCCACTGGTAGGAGCGACACGAAGAGGGGAAAAGAAGCTCACGTCTTCCACTCTAAGTGCTTCTGACGACAGACAGATTCGTGACTAACGCTTCTCAACAGGCTTTATACCGAACGACACGTGAACAAACAGACATCGGTTGTGCTCATCTTCGCTCGCTGCTTTGAAGGTATCTTGAGTAAAATAGCTCTATATGAAATGAAGCACCTAAGGCCGGGCTGATGGGTCACAGATTGCAGTGAAAGACAATAATAGGTGTAAATAATACTATGCAAGTCATTATGTATAACATTACTGTTCAAAGGTTTGGGGTCAGAAAGATTTTTTAAGAAATTAAGTTTTTTTTCAGCAAGGAGGCATTAAATTGATCACAAGTAGGCTAAATGCATTTATAATGTTTCAAAAGATTTCTATTACAAATAAATGTTGTTCTTTTGAACTTTCTATTCATCAACGAATCTTGGAAAAGAAAAGTGTCCTGGTTTCCACAAAAAAACGAAGCAGCACAACTGTTTCCAACATTGATAATAATCAACAGCAGCAAATCATCATGTTAGAATGATTTCTGAAGGGACACTGAAGACTGGAGTAATGATGCTGAAAATTCAGCTTTGATCACAGGAATAAATTACATTTGAAATAAACGGAGCAATTCCAATAGGGTCCTCACACCATCGGTGTAACGAGAGTGGAGTCCAGATGCAGCAAACATTTAGTCAAACAAACATGATAAAAGTAAATCCAGGCAAAACTGCACTCTAAACAATGCTGGGTTGTTTTAACCCAAATTTGGGTCAAATATGGACAAACCCGAATGTTGGGTTAAAAATGTAATTTAAAATTTTAACCCAAATTCATCTTTCACTTTCAACTGTAAATTTTTTTATTACATTTTTAACCCAACATTTGGGTTTGTCCATATTTGACCCAATTTTTTTTTTGACCCAAAAGTGTGAAAAATGCGAACACGGGCAAGGAATGCAAACAGAACTGACAACATGCACACACATAACATCCATAAAAGGACAACATCAGACAAAGACCATGAGAAACACTGGGGTATATATACACTCAATGGGGAACAAGACACACCTGGGAACAATCAACTAATCAACAAGAAAAACTACAAAGGACTACAAAACACACACAACAGGAAATAACATAAAAGTCCACACAAGACAAGGGGAACAAGACACGATTCATGACAATCGGTGCTTGGGCCCTAAATATATTCAAACAGAAAACAGTTCTTTTACATTGAAATAATATTTCGCAGTATTACTCTTTTACTGTATTTTTGATCAAATAAATTCAGCTTTGGTGAGCAGAAGAGACACAAAAACATTTAAAAAAAAATCTTATTGACCTCAAACTTTTGAACTGTAGTCTAGGTAGGATGCTGAAATAAATCCAAAATAAATGATAACCCTTTGACATTTTTTAACATGATCTACTGTTCATGGATTATAACAATGTTTACTTTATGGTTGTAAGAGTGCATAATTTATCTTCCTCGGTTTGAATGAGCAGCTGGAAGACATTTCAAAATTAGAGTCCTGGGGCCCCATTTATAAAACTTTGGGTAGGATTTGCGTCAGAAGTGGCGTACGGATGAAACATAGGGCGTGCGTGACCGCAACTTGTCTTTCGAAAATCATATGTTACAAGAACAGCCTTTTTCCACCTTAGGAACATTGCTAAGCTACGTAACAGGCTATTTGTCTCTGATGCAGAAAAGTTAGTTCATGCATTCATGACCTCGAGACTAGATTACTGTAATGCCTTATTAGCTGGTTGTCCTGCATCCTCAATAAACAAGCTACAGTTAGTGCAAAATGCAGCCGCTAGAGTTCTTACTAGATCAAGAAAATATGATCATATAACACCGATTTTATCATCTCTACACTGGTTACCTATCAAGTTCCGTATCAATTACAAAGTATTACTACTGACCTATAAAGCCCTAAATGGTTTAGCTCCTGTGTATTTAATGGACCTTCTATCGCCCTAGAATCCATCGCGTTCTTTAAGATCACTAAATTCGAGGCTTCTGGTCATTTCTAGGATATCTAAGTCCACTAATGGAGGGAGGGCGTTCTCACATTTAGCTCCTAAACTCTGGAATAGCCTTCCTGATATTGTTCGAGGCTCAGACTCGCTGTCCCAGTTTAAAACTAGATTAAAGACGCATCTCTTTTGCCAAGCATTCACCTAATGCTTACCTTTTATACCACTGTTGAATCAGATCGAATGCATTAATATTATGAACAGCAGCTATGCTAATTATTTCCCATTTGCTTTTCTGCTGTTATCTCGGGACTCTAGTATGTTTTGCCCTAAATGAATACATGATTAACTAACTGTATTTTTTCTATGTACATTTCTGAAATGCACTTTCTGTAAAGCGGCTTTGAAACAATATGTATTGTTAAAAGCGCTATACAAATAAATTTGAATTAAATTTAATTGAATTTATGAGAGGCAGTATTGCCATTTCCTTTACACAACGGTCTACACTTTCACACACTTTCACGTGTTTCTTCCATCTGTCGACGGTGTCGCCATTTCTCATTTCACCCGTTTTTGTGCGTACGCCTGGGTCAGAGTTTGCGTGAAGGACCGCACATTTTCCCGTCAAGTTTTCTTTTTATAAATACCAATTATTGCGTAGGGAGCGGCGTACGCCTTCTTTTGTGCGTATGTAACGTTTATAAATGAGGCCCCTGGTGTATTTCATGCTTGTTCATTTAAAAAAATCCAGAATTTACGCAGAACATATTTTTTCTGGTTATTTTTCTGGTATTTCTGACATTTTGATGCAATGTTTAGAATATAAATACTTTTTTTATAATTATTAAATAAATAAAGTTTAAAGCATACATACATTTAAAATCCTACAGTGTGTTTTTGTATTCAAATAAATGAAGTAATTTTGCTTGTAAATGTCTCCTCGTATCCCTTTATTAAGGAAAATATTTGCGCCCGTAAAGTTCTTTATGTGCTCCTACATTTTCCAAATTTAAAAAAAGCATTAAGTCCTGCACTTAATAAAATCTATTGCTGTGCAAGTTTTTATCTTATCTGGGCATGTTTTTCCTTCATCTCAGGTGAAGCTGCACAGCACCGAGGAATTAAACTCTTACCCGGATACTATCTTCCTGTCGGTACGGTCTCCAGTTGTGGCCCGTGTCACTGAACATGAGGAGGTAGCGTGTGACCCAATCCGAGCTCCCGTATCGGCCCTGGGTGGCCATGGCTGTAATCTCCGTCCGCTGCTCCAGCTTGATCTCCAGCCACTGATACTTATTAGAGTCCAGTGGAGACCAGCCTCCAGCACCTGCAGGACACGAGACAGAAGAAGAGCTGGATGAGCTGAGGGCTTCACATGGCATGCACTGCATTATGGTCCGAGCGGCATACATTGCATCGCATGCTGTTCATTAACGATGCAGGGGTTTATTGGGAGAAAACAACAGCTGCCTTCAAAGGAAGCATGCAAATTGAAATAGAACCCTTATAAGTGCCTGATTTGAAACGCTCTATATATAGACAGACACTCATGTGAAGTGCACAGATTCACAAGTCATTTCAATAGTTTGATGATAGCTAGCATGTTGATAGGCTAGTGTGCAATGTAAAACTAATAACACACAAAGATTGGATGAATCATTTGAATATATGTACACATTTTATATAAATAAAATGTATAATATAGTATAAACCTTCCCCCCCATCTTTCCTTCATGTTTTATCAACACATCTTAATGAGGATAAAGCCGTTCCACTGCAATAATCCTGTTAAACTCGTTAACTCGTCTCAATACCGGTGTTCTGACGATTCATGCTACCCATCGAGATTTGCTTACTGGTTAGGCATGTGCAGACTCACAGTTTTTTTAACAAAAGGTACATTTTCATGTGTTATAATGTAATTTCCTTTTAAAAAATGCTAACTACCATATGAATATTTGTACGGTCAGCCAGCTGAACAAGAATAACTGAAAGTTTGGTAACGCTTTAGATTACAGCCCGGAAAGTACTGAGTAATTAAAGCGATTTTACAGTGTAACGTTCGGTAATTATAGTGTACCTATAACGTACTTACAATATAAGTATAAGGGAACAATATTTTAAGTTTGGGGAATAAAGGTGTAACAACCAGGAGAATTAAACAATTATTTATACTGTAAGTATTAAAGAACTAAAGGGTGCTTATTCTACTATTATGATATAACAATCTTACATTTGGGAGCAATTTAGCAAGAACATACCTTTTTGAAATAATGGTGAACCAGTACATAGCCTGCTGGCTTTTTAAAAATTACAGGGTACATATCTATGCATTTATAAAGTAATCTTTTTAACAAAAGTGCACTGAAAACGAAAACTATTGCAACTTTTGCTTAAATATTGGGGAAAGATACTCTTGTTTCATGTAGTGGTGCTTGTTACCCTCTTGTTCCATGTAGTTACAGGGTAAGTACAATAAAAATGCATACACACAATCTTATATCACTGACTCGGAAACCTTTATTTATTATACAAGCACCACTTTCCCTGTAACCACATGAAACCGGATTTATTTCCCAGTATATTTTAAAAAATTGCAATAGTCTTAGCTTTTCTTGCCTTGAAACATGTTAGCCCAAACTTAAACATCTGCACTTTTGCTATAATAAAAAAAAAATTTATATATATATATTTTTTTTATAAATGCATAGATATGTACCCTGTCATTTTTAAAAAGCCTATACAGTATGTATTGCCTTGGTACACAATTATTACAAAAAGGTACGCAGTGTATGTTCTCGCTAAATTGTTCCCAAATGTAAGATTGCTGTATCATAATAGTAGAATAAGTACCCCTTAGTTCTATAATACTTACAGTATAAATATTTTTTTATTTCTCCTGGTTGTTACCCCTTTATTCCTCAAACTTTACATATTGTTCCCTTATACTTAGGCCTACATGTAAGTACTTTATAGGTACACAATAATTACAGAAAGTGACACTGTAAATTCCTCTTAATTACACAGTACTTTCCGGGCTGTAATCTAAAGCGTTACCGAAAGTTTCAGTTACTAAGGAAAGGTGTGCTTTGACAAGTCAAAGATGAAAATTTGATGATAATTTTTACTTTTCACACCGTTTTAAAAATAAAAACAGTAGTCTACAGTACAGTAGCTACTCATAACTTAGAATTGTATTATAATTGTATTTCCAACGCATTCTCATCCTTTGGCGTCATATAAGTGACGCCTGACAAAACGTCGAAATACTACGCACATGGCACCCTTTAGCGTGAATATAACACGCGAAGTGATGGGTAGGTTTAGGTGTGTTGTAGGGTCTGCGTCTCATATTCACGCTAAAGGATGCCAGTCAACTTTATGACGCCTTGGGTTCGCGTGTTATATTCACGCTAAAGGGTGCCATGTGCGTAGTATTTCGACGTTTTGTCATATAGCGTCACCTATATGACGCCAAAGGATGAGAACGGGCTGGTATTTCATATAATATTAATCGACATTCTGTGATCGATTCGCGCTACGGTAGAATTTTTATACAAGGCAGCACAAATCGTCAGAACACCGGCGTGATTACTTGGACTTCCAAAAAAGATGGAAATGGATAAATACTCTAAATGTTCCGATCCAATCTGACTTGTAATGCTGCCCGAATCATGCACTGTTCCTCCGTTGGCCAGAGGAGAACTGGCCCTCCGACTGAGCCTGGGTTTCTCCCAAGGCTTTTTTCTCCATTCTGTCCCTGATGGAGTTTGGGTTCCTTGCCAATGTTGCCTTGGCTTTTGGCTTGCTTAGTTGGGGACATTTAATATTCAATCATATTATTGATCTGCCTCACTTAAGGTGGACGTTGACGCAATTTTCTTTTAGAAACAAACTTTGTTGTATTATTTTCATGTTATCACTGTGAAGCGCTTTGATACAATCTGTACTGTAAAAAGCGCTATATAAATAAAGGTGACTTGACTTGACCTAAAAAACCTGCTTGTAGTCTAACAACCAGTTGATTAGATTAGTTTATAATCTTGATCTTTTCATTTGTGAAATTCTCTTTGACCCTTTCAATATCCCACCTAAGCCTTCACATACAATCATTTGCAAGAAAATGAAAATGTTATCATCATTGTTTCCTATAGAACTTTCTCTCTTCCATGGAAGACAAATGTAGATATTTAGCATAACTTTGAAGCATACAACGAAAGCCTATGGGAATGAAGGCAGTCAATCTCAAGTAGCATAAGAGTCTCTTTAGACTATTTGACTCTTCAGACTATGGCATCTACACTAATATTAGTCTCTCTGTTTATCCCGAGGTTTACCGCAGTTCGCCGGATCCAGGCCGTATCCAGATCTGATGAAGGACCTGCGCCTGTACATGACACCAACGCAGTCCTGAAGTGTCACTAGTCCCTCCCTGTGAAGGCCTCCTTCCCTTTACCTCTGTACAGATAATCGTTGTCGGGATAATTCCGGTTCGCGTGGCTACGCCGAAGCGATACAATTCTGTATTATAAATTTTAAGGCCGGACAAGTAGTTTGTTAGGGAAGGACTTTTTAGGGAAGGACTACATGCCCGCGCACATATATTCAAACGCGCATCCCTATAGAATGAACTCTTAATACGCATGTGCGCGCCATCAGCGTTCTCACAGGTTCGCGTTTTTAAAGTTTGCGTAGAGAGAACTTAAGAGTTTTCTGTTAGAACGGTGTTGTGTTATTAGCGGCCCTAAGTTAATAACTAATGATCGTTGCCATGGAAATGAATGAATTCAAACTAACTTTAGCTGGAAAATAACTTTATTCTAGAGCTGTCATAAAGCCAAAACAATCTGTTACTTTAATTTCCTATTATCACTGTAAAGCAGCTTTGGAACAATCTACAGTGTTAAAAGCGCTATATAAATGAAGATGACCTGACTTCACTTGACTATTTTTTGGTGTCCTTATACGTATATTTTCATTGTATAGAAAAGTCAACATGCACAGACTTCAAAATATCTCCTTTTGTGCTCAGAGAAGTTTAAATGACAGAGTTTTCGTTTACTTTAATTAACTATCCTCACTGAAAAAAGTTGTGCGTATTTCCATTGAAACAATTTTCACTCAGAAATAGCTTGCACAAATTATAACAAAAAATGGCAGTGTAACGTTGAATCAAAAGAAATTTTGAAGTAGAAATACTGAAATATTTTCTTGTAAAACATACTCTAATAATAATTTAATGTTTTATTTACAATTTCGAAAATATATAATTTTTTACAGTGTAGGGTTTGCGGTTAACAACCTTTGTGCTAGCAGACTGTCTAACAGGCGGTTACTGCTAACAACATTAATATTCTGAGTCCATCAGAAAAGAGTCCATTTACCTACAGCGGACCCATAAATACTGACACAAATAAGCCTGAAAATCTCAGTCATATTCCCTCTTTTATTATCTGCACTGGTGAGGCCACCCATTGTGCCGTGCGGCGTCTCAGATGTGGATCCTCTACCTCAGCGGCGCAGGGTAAATCAGATAAGACGGCATCATAAACGGTACCTGTCTGTCGTAAATCATGATAAAATTACCTAACGTGGGCGCCGCGCTGTGAGGAGCAGGCGAGAACAACACCTGCTCGGGACATTGGCAGCAGAGCAAGAGAAAATGCTGAATGTGGCCAAAGATGGATGCCAGATGGATGGAGCCATCAGACAGGTGGAGCTCAGTGAACCCAAACTGTGTCTCGCTCATAATCAGGACAGACCAACTGAAGATGGGGATATTCTAGACCGCCACGGGAACAGAAAAGACAATCTTTATACCCAGAGAATCATTTTAATGCTCACAGGTTGTTCTTTCACAACTCAGAAGAGTCACTGAAGTATCAACACAGTCTCAGATGTTACTTCTCTAATAAACATAGACATGGTAATACTTTACAATAAGGTTCATTATTTAACATTAGTTAACTACCTCAGTTAACATGAACTAAGAATGAACAATACTTCTAAAGCATTTATTAATCTTGGTTAATATTAATTTCAATACATTAGTAAAATCAAAGGTTGTATTTGTTAACATTAGTTCATGCACTGTGAACTAACACGAACAAAAAATGAACAGCTGTATTTTTATTAACTACCAACTAACAAAGATTAATAAATACTGTAACAATGTATTGCTCATTGTTAGTTCATGTTAGTTAATACATTAATAATGTTAACTAATGAACCTTATTGTAAAGTGTTACTGATACTCTGATACTTTTCTGAGAAACATAAAATACACACCAGATAATTGCAAAATAATTATTAAATAACAGGCATACTATTTATAGGCATAGCTATAAATAGTATATATATATATATATATATATATATATATATATATATATATATATATATATATATATATATATATATATATATATATATATATATATATATATATATATATGTAACATTTAAAATGTATAATGTACATTTTCTGTGTATACATACATATATATATATTAATAGAACGCAGTTTGGTTTATCGGGTCATGAGAGAATATTCATGTTCATGAGATCTCTTTAATTGTATAATTGTTGAACTCTCTTCTGAAACTCTAGAGAAGAGCCTTTTTCTTAGGAGAAACATCTGAGAACAGTAAGGACCAACACAAGTCTTCCTCTGCCTTGGAGAAATGATGGTGATCTCACTGGTAAGATACACAAACAAACTGGCAGATCGAGGTTTGGTTAGACTTGTTGTGGCGTCCGGTTGAATCATGAAACCTGAGTTTAGTGTTTATAAAACAGCCAGTTAGCTTCAGAGTAGCATGATCCTATTAGAGTATTTAGGGCAGAGCTGAATACGTGTGTCAGAAGACATTAACATGGCCACTGAAATGAGAAGTGCAGATGCTTGACCTCGGCTCATTACTGAGAGCCAAACAGAGGGGCGGACAGCGAGGAGAACGTTTATACTGACACAAAGCGTGTGTTTAGAATTCAAACCAGCATTCAGAAAGTAGCTTTGTCCTTAATATTATGGAAAAGGGACAGCAGTATCTATGATCGATTGCAGAGTGTTTCTCTAAAAGGTTTCTAAAGCCCTGAGCTCCTGTTGTCTCAGCTCTGGCGGAGAAGAGCATTCAGGAATCAGGCTTAGCTGGAAAAATGCTTGCACATCTCGGAAAAATACAAAGAGAGGTTTCTGAGTTTAAGTTATATTGGAGGTTTAACCTGAAATGACACTCACATTCTATTGATTGCAGATTTCATGTAAAGGACCATCAGCCTGTGCCCTCTGGAGTTTCATGACTGAACTAGATATTTATTTATTTATTTATTTATTTATACATAATATATAATATAAACAATAATTTTATTTATTTCGTAATTTAACGTGTAAGCATATATACAATTGTTATAATAATGAACTAAAATTAAGCCATAAAAAACATTTTCATCACTTCTAATAGAATTGAAATAAAATATTAAAAAACAAAAAAACAAGCTTAGTTTATTTCAATTAGTTGACAAGGCAACATTTCTAATTTTCTTCAAATTAAAGTTGAAGTACTACAATAATTACAACTAAATAAATTAAACTAAAAACTAAAACTTAATAAAAACAGACATATAAAAAAAAAAAAAAAAAAATTATATATATATATATATATATATATATATATATATATATTATACTAAAATTAAAATTAAAACAGATAATAAATAAAATCTGAAAAAAATTAAACCCCTAAACACACACAGCATCAGAGTATATCCAATTCAATCCAACTTTTTTTCTGGTATTGCCAATGTTGTCAATTCTGCACCAGTCTTTTTTCCCCATTGTGTTTCCATTAACACTGAATTACCCATCTTAATGACCTCTTATACGGCCCTCATTAAAGAATAATAGTCTAATTCCGAATAAGCCCCGTCTCTGCTCAGCTGTCACGTCGAATGAAGCAAAAGTCGGACGTTCATTGCACTTTTTCTGACCGGAACGGACAAAACCGTTCCACTAAATGAAGAAAGTGATGAAGGTTAACCAGGGGTTGTTGATGAGGGCAGCCGACCGCTGGTCTGACACTCATTTAAATGACCCTGTCATCATATATAACACCTGGACCAACACCACAAACCACCAGTGACATTTCATCTGTAAGAAACAGACAAAATAGTGACTTTTTAGGCTAATCAGTGACCTACGTCAAACTATTTGGATTGGGACTTATCATTTGGAAAAATCTCATTTTATTCCAGACCCCCATTGAAATATGAAATATATAAACATATACTATGATTCTAAAGTTTGGAGACAGTCATTTAGATTTTTTCAGAAATTGATTACTTTATAAGAAAATAACTATTTTATTTAGCAAATATGCATTACATTGATCAAAAGTGACAGTTAAGACATTTACAAATGTTGCAAAAGATTCTATTTCAGCTAAATGCTGTTCTTTTTGTTTTCTTTCCATTCAAAGATAAAAATGTGTCAACGTTTCCACAAAAAAATATGAAGCAGCACAACTGTTTTCAACATCGATGATAATCAGTAATGTTTCTTGAACAGCAAATCATCATATTAGAATGATTTCTGAAGGATCATGTGACACCGAAGACTGGATTTTAAAATATATATTCAGATAGAATTTGTATATTTATATATACAGTTGTGGCCAGAATTAATCGCACCCCTGGTAAATATGATCAAAAATGGCTGTAAAAAAAAAACTGCATTATCCTTTTGATCTTTCATAAAAAATTAAAAAAATCTAACCTTTCATTGAAGCAAAATAATTGAAAGTGTGTGTGGGGGGGGGGGGGGGGGGGGGGGGGGGGGGGGGGGGGGGGGGGATCACATTATGAAATAAATGTTTTTCTCCAAAACAAGTTGGCCACAATTATTGGCACCCTTTTACTAAATACTTTTTGCAATCTCCTTTTTCCAAGATAACAGCTCTGAGTCTTCTCCTGTAATGCCGGATGAGTTTGGAGAACACCTGACCTGAGATCAGAGACCATTCCTCCATACAGACTCTCTCCAGATCCTGCAGATTCCCAGATCCATGTTGGCGCTGCTTCTCTTCAGTTCCCTCCACTCATCAGGTCAGGAACTGGGACGGTAATGGCAGAAGCTTCATTTTGTGCTCAGTGACCCATTTTTCTGTTGATTTTGAGTTTGTTTTGGACCGTTGTCCTGATGGAAGATCCAACCACGACCCATTATATTTCTAGCAGAAGGCGTCAGGTTTTGATTTTGTATCTATTGATATTTGCTAGAATCCATAATACCATGTATCTGAACAAGATGTCCAGGACCTCCAGCAGAAAAATAGGCCCTCAACATTAAAGATCAAACGGTATATTCAATTGTACACATGGGGTACTTTTTATTCCTGTTTGCTGCCAAAAAGCCCTTTTTTTGTTTCATCTGACCACAGAAGCCTGTGCCGTTAAAAGTTCCAGTCGTGTCTGACAACTGAATTTGCTGGAGTTTATTTTTGGAGGAGCGAGGAGGATTTTTCTTGAAACCCTCCCAAACAACATGTGGTGATGTAGTGGTTGTTTGATATATTTTTTAGGCTTTCTGACCCCCAAGACTGAACTAATCTCTGCAATTCTCCATCTGTGAACCGTGGAGAGTCTTTGGCCACTCAAACTTTCCTCCTCACCGGGCATTAAGACAATATAGACACACGTCCTCTTCCTGGCAGATTCACAACATCTTTAGTTGATTTGAACTTCTTAATTATTGCCCTGATGGTCAAAATGGGGATTTTCAACTCTTTAGCTATTTTCTTACAGCCACTTTCTATTTTGTGATGCTCAACAATCTTTTGCTGCACATCAGAACTATATTATTTGGTTTTACTCATTGTGACGAATGATTAAAGGTGCTCTAAGCCAGGGGTTCCCAAACTTTTCCATTCCAGGACCCACGTAGACAAGAATAATCTATCTCAAGACCCACCAAAATAATTTTAAAGCATGAATGTGGGGTGGGAGGCGTTAGTTCTCTCTAGAGCAGTTTTTTTTTTCCCTGTCATAGTATGACATATAAGTTTAATTGCAATACAAACTTAAGGTACATTATCAAATAGTTTGAGAATTAAAATAGTAGCCTAATGGCTGTTGAAATAATGTGAAGAATACCGAGTAGTTTTTGTCTGCTGACTCAACTGATTTACTCAAACATGGCAAAACAAATTTAAAGAAATGAAAAAGATTAAGTAAGCTTAATCTTAACCTAAGGTTTGATATGACAAAAAAATCAGAATATAAAAAAAATAATTGATTTGACGGTATGCCCAGGACCTAGAATTTCAATACTAATATTTATGCTGCGAGTGGTGTTAAACTCATTGCGTTGTTCAGCGCAGAAAACTCTTTCGTGCTTGGGTATACATTTTAAATACTTTTTACATATAAATATTTCCTTACCCGTTGGTAGGTATCAAACTGCATGCGAGGGAACACAAAACAACGCACTCTTACGACGACCATATCTCTGAAAGACAACAGCGCTGTGTTGAACAAACGACAGAGATTAATGCGTTTCTAATGGGTCGCGACCCACAGTTTGAAAACCCCTGCTCTAAGCGGTCACACGTTTTTTAGGCCTTTTTTTTTTTTTTACAGCAAACATCTCCTCACTCTCCGCTAGCTGCCTGTCCCCTGAACACACTGTAAAAAAAAAACGTGGTCTCTGACAGCCCAGTCTCCACAAACAGCAACAAAAACAAACTGGGGCAACCCGCTCCACGAAACAAAATGTTCCAGCAAATAACCGACTAGAAGGGTTTGGGGGGGTTAGTGCGCGTACACATGAAGGGGGGTGTGGAGGAGAGAAGCATGAAGAGGGAAGTTAGAATTATTTCTCTTTAAGTTTGATATGGCCGACACACGACCAAAGAGACGATTGAACAGATTGCAAAGAAGAGGGAAAAGAAGAAGGAACACGCGAAGTCCCGAATTTACATTGGAAAAGCCTTGGAAAGGTGGCGAGAACTCCGCCGGCAGAAGGGCTTCCAATCCGACATACAGGTAGCTCTGTTTTTGCTGGACAGGTGGGTAAATCCAGTTTTTTGTTTTTCTAAATGGACGTTCATGTTCGCCTAACAAACACAAGGGGGGGGGGGGGGGGGGGGGGGGGGGGGGGGGGGGGGGGGGGACGGGATGAGGAGGGAGGGTCGAGCTAGCCTCCGTTTTGTTTGACAATACTTCAAACGTCAACGAGAATTGATGACACTAACATCGCTTAGAGCACCTTTAAGGGAATTTTCTTCCTTCGGATGAGACGTTAAACCGAGGTCCTGACTCTCTGTGGTCATTAAAAATCCCATGATGTCCTTCGAAAAAGAGTAGGGGTGTAACCCCGGCATCCTGGCCAAATTTGCTCCTTGGCCTCTGTCCATCATGGCCTCCTAATCATCCCTATATACTAATTGGCTTCATCACTCTGTCTCCTCTCCACCAGTAAGCTGGTGTGTGGTGGGCGTTCTGGCGCAATATGGCTGCCGTCGCATCATCCAGGTGGATGCTGCACATTGGTGGTGGTTGAGGAGATTCCCCCCTACCATATGTGAAGCACTTTGAGGTCCCAGAAAAAGCGCTATATAAATGTAACGAATTATTATTATTATTAATTTGGGCTTTCCTCGCTTTACTCCTGTGGAAAAAGAAGTTATGGCTGGACAATTTCATGTTCCTGTGACCCTGGTGTACTGTATATATATTTCAGAATATGACTGTTTTTAAATGAAGCCTTGTTGAGCAGAGGAGACTTCTTTAAAAAACATCAACCAATCGTTTGGACTACCGTATTTTCCGCACTATAAGGTGCACTTAAAAGCCTTTAATTTTCTCAAAAAACGACAGTGCGCCTTATAATCCGGAGCGTCTTATATATGGATGGTGAACACACGTTCACCAAGACGGGGAGACAGCGCCGGGCGACTTACGCCATTATCTGCCAATGGATCGTGGATGCCTGGGTTGATACAAATAATGCCTGGGTTGATTAATAATTTTGAAAGACTAATTCATGCATTCTTAACATCGAGGCTAGACTACTGTAACTCACTGTTTTATGGGATCAGCCAATCAGCTTTATCCCGGTTACAGATAGTACAAAATGTGGCGGCAAGACTTCTAACAGGTACTAGAAAACGGGACCATATTACTCCAGTGCTACGTCATTTGCACTGGTTGCCTGTACGATACCGGGTTGATTTTAAAATTCTTCTTTTGGTCTTCAAATCCTTAAATGGTTTGGCCCCCCCTTACCTTTCGGAACTACTGGCAGAACATCATCATGTTAGGTCTCTCCGGTCGTCAAATCAGAGACTACTATGTAGACCGAAATCAAAGTTAAAAAGTAGGGGTGACCGCGCGTTTTCAGTTGCTGCTCCAAAACTGTGGAATGCGTTACCTTTTAATATCAGATTAGCTCCGTCCTTGTCTGTTTTTAAATCGAGGCTAAAAACCTATCTTTTTGATTTAGCATATGACTTATTGCATCTGTATGCTGTCTTTTATTCTCTCTGTTTTTGTGTCTTTTGTATTTGATGTGAAGCACACTGGTCAACTGGTGGTGTGGTTAGTAATGCTATACAAATAAACTTGACATTGACATTGATATATCAGTCTCAACTGTGATCCGAGCTTTCACGAAGGCAGGAATAATCTTTTTATTCAGCCAGCTCACATACCCGTATTTACTTCCTGTTTTCGGTCGAAGTCCACAGTAGTTGATTGTCGAGTTCGTGCGCGCGATCAAACCTCCTCCGTGTGTTCAACATCTGATTCGGATGAACTATCCATTTGAGCTGATATTCTCAGAACACCACACAGCACCGTCATCGGCTGACAGCTGACAGTCTGAGTCTCCACTGTTACGTAGTTACCAATGATCGCGCGCGCACACTCGACAATCGCCTACTGTGGACTTCGACCGAAAACAGGAAGAATATCCACAAGTTTCCTACGTCCCATGAGGCCTTGCGTCAAAAGTGGGTGCGTCTTCCGGTTCGGAGTAAACAAGCGAAACGTGACACTCATTCATTCATTCGACTATCGATTAATCATTCATATTTATACTAAAATGTATTATTTAATTTGTTTAACTTTTTATCAATTACAAATGCAATGAAAATACAAAAATACAGCGTGTTTTTCCACGATGAGTTCTTTATTACAAGATCAACTTGTGGCAGTTAAACTGGACATTCGGTTATGGCTAAACTTGAAGATATGCGCTGCGGTGCTCTGGACTGCCGGTGCGAGTCGGCGTTTTTTTAACAGAGACCCTTGTTTGTTCCTAAATAGTAATAAAAAAGAATCATGTTAAATAAAACCGAAATCGCGATACTCAGATCCACGGACCTGTGTCGCGGTCAGGGAAGGCAGAATCACGATACGCCCTTCCCACTCCCAGAGATATCCTTCCCGTCCAGATCCAATATAGCTACCATATCTTTACTATTTGTATTATTTGAAGTTAACATTATAAAATTTGCAGACCTACACCACAAAACTAGTTGAGGATAAATTATTTAAAATTGGGCGATTCCAGCATTATGGACGTGACATTTGCAGTCAAAATATAAATTCTCCGAAAATGCATTTAGGCTATTGAAACCTCGGTTTATATACATATATCATATCATATCAATAAAGTCCAGACATTAGAAATATATAGCACATGCATTTTGTATTTAATATGAGGGAAATACACGAGGGTGACACAAAAAAAAACTTTAACTTTTTGAAAGCACTGAGCCTTTATTTAAAGTTAATTTCGTTTTGTATTAATTGTATCTTAATTTCAATCAATGTTTCATCAACAATTTACCTGGATTTAATAAATAATAAGTAGCGGTAAATATAGCAGACAATAATCAAGACACGGAGGCGCTGGCGCCTGAACTGCAGCTCGTCTCATAAATGAACCGAAACTCAGCGTCTACTTGCCTTACAGACCTGAGAAATATATATATAGCCTATATTATATTAGATATACTATGAAATGTTTACTGTGTGTCATTCATGTTCTGAATATGTTGCTTCACGGTAGCCTTCACTTAAAATCTTTAGTCCAAGATTGTTGGATAATACAATTTGCCACTGAATTAGTTTAGTCCGGTTATAGGCCTATGTACAACCGCGAACAGCACATGTTGTCCCTGAGCTCCGTAACGACATCTCTCATAAAGGTTTGCGACTTATTTTAAATAGTAAAATATTATCTGAAAAACACCTAGCCTCTTCGCTAAATAGCACACAAAATACCATTGGTATGCTACTTCCGCCGCCTGACCGGAAGTTGCACCCACTTTATTTTTTACAGTAGCGCCCCCCGGAAACAGGTGGATACGGGTATGTGAGCTGGCTGAATAAACATCATTTTCGGCTCGCGTACCCCGAAGTGATAAAATAAAACAACATTCTGTATCAAAATTTATAGGCAAGAAAAGTAGTTTGTTTAGGCTGGGTTGTATGGAATTACAAACCTGCGCACATATTTTCAAAAGCACATAACTATAATCAATTCTGAATGAGCATGTGAACGCCGTCAGCGTTAATCACAGGTTCGCGTTTAAAATCTGATCATTTCGACAGAAATGACATAGCTGTAAATAACATTATTCAAGAACCGCTATAACGCCAAAACAATCTGTTACCTTAAATTATATGTTTATCTCTGTAAAGCTGCTTTGAAACAATCCATTGTTAAAAGCGCTATATAAATGAAGATGACTTGACTTGACATTTTTATTCATATCTTTCACATTTACTGCAGTCAGATTCACCGTGTTCACTCAAATGGCTGTGCACTTGTAATAACACATTAAGGTTGTTAAGAGGCTAAAAGCAGGTTTAAAACTTGTCCCGTTTAAGTCAACAGTGTGCAAATTTTAAAAAGAGGATAACACGGTTAAGGCAACACCGGTTTTTGTCGTTGTTATCTGTACTGACAGAACTCCAAATTTACAAAAAATGAGCTCAATGTTAAAATTGACCGGCGTTCTCCTTTAATGTTTGAACAACGTTACCATGGGAGTGAACGGAGTTGTCAGAACGCTTAAAGGAACACTCCGACTTTTTGGGACTTTAGCCTATTCACCTTATCCCCCAGAGTTAGATAAGTCCATACATACCTTTTTCATCTCCGTGCGTGCTATAAGTCTGTTTGACGCACCCACCGCTAGCCTAGCTTAGCACAAAGACTGGATGTAAATGGTTGCAGCTAGCATACTAATCCAAATAAGTGACAAAATAGCGCAAACATTTTCCTATTTACATGTTGTGATTTGTATAGTCACAGAGTGTACAAAAAACAAAGTCACATGAGACACAGACATATTTTAACCGTATAAATACTGGGAACTATATTCTCTGAAGCACTGCTACTTGGGCGGAGTGATAACCGCAGCACCTGAGACGCGCCGTGGTGAGGAGCAGAGAGTTCGTTCAGAGTTTGGGTACGGTACGTCTCAGGTGCTGCAGTTATCACTCCGCCCAAGTAACAGTGCTTCGCCTTCAGAGAATATAGTTCCCAGTATTTATACGGTTAAAATATGTCTGTGTCTCATGTGACTTTGTTTTTTGTACACTCTGTCACTATACAAATCACAACATGTAAATAGGAAAATGTTTGCGCTATTTTGTCACTTATTTGGATTAGTATGCTAGCTGCAACCATTTACATCCAGTCTTTGTGCTAAGCTAGGCTAGCGGTGGGTGCGTCAAACAGACTTATAGCACGCACGGAGATGAAAAAGGTATGTATGGACTTATCTAACTCTGGGGGATAAGGTGAATAGGCTAAAGTCCCAAAAAGTCGGAGTGTTCCTTTAATAAAGTTTGACTTTATCTGACTGTTTTGTTGACATTCCCTTTAGCACATCTAGTGGATGCATAACACAAACCCAGTCAAACGTTTGACTGCAGTATCTAATGCGCCTTATAATCCGGTGCGCCCTATATGAAACGTGTTCTAAAATAGGTCATTTATTGAAGGTGCGCCTTATAATCCGGTGCGCCTTATAGTGCGGAAAATACGGTAGTTGTTTTTTTCTTTTGACATTGCAGTAATGGCTAGGAGAACATTTAGCATTACAGTAATGACATTCACCCAAATGTTTATTTCCTGTGGTGCAGTAAATGTATGATTCCTTAGTCACAACCGCTGAATGGAAAATGGAAGACACGTATTACCGGCTAGCAGGATTTAAGAAAGTTGAAACAAGTTCAGTGAAGCAAACAGCGCTCCGATGAAGAGCAGACATCTGCCTGATGAACTGGCCAGAATCTCATCTATTATTTACCACGTTTCCACCTGCAAGTGCCAAGGGACAAAAGCTAGTTTGGAGCAGGACGGGATCAGCAGAAATGTCTGATGAAAGTAGAAAAAGAGTTTTATAACATTAGCAGGCGTGATTGTAGAGCTTTTGATGAAGCTAATGCAACACAAATGGATCTGGAAAGCTGCCACCTGCTTGATTTTTCTTGACTCGAGTGAAAGGCAACAAGAGGATACGAATTTAAATACTTTCTGGTTAATTGCATCTGCTGAGTTTATCTGAAAGGATTATAATTAGAATTTCATAAGGATCTAATTTTCTTTTTCACATTGATTGTAGATCTAAGAGAATCTGTTTAATCCGCATGTTGAAAGCGACACATGTGAAAGAGTAAATTATAGTTATTATCATTTGGCCACGCACTAAAAAAATCACACGAAGAGCTGTTTTCACACAATGCAAATTGAAATACATTTAATTTTCCTTATGAACACATAACTTTAAAGAGGACATCTGGCTTTTAGATTACTGTGTTATATAGTTCTTTTGCTTCAATATAATGACCTTGTAAGTATGGTTGTTACATCCTGGGGATAAAATCTAAAGCTGGTAGCGGCTATCATGAGATACACAATCACATTTGCATTCTAATTAAACCCTCCGTGCAGTATTCATATCTGCAACGTGGCGAGGAACAATTACACCTGCTGATAGACTAACAGCTGACGATTTAAACGACAGCTAATGGCGCCCGTAATGATACAAACACAGTGGAACGCTTGTGAGAAATCCAGCGCTCTTCACAGCGAGAGCCGGCGGCGGTCGGGGAATTAGCACAAGCTGCCGTATAAAATGAGAAAGCTTTGCTTATTTATCCCATGATTCAAAGAGTTTTGTTCCGATATCCCAGCAGGTTTGTGCAATGAAATACAGCATGTAATCCGGCCTGAGATTGGAAGCATTCTAATGGAAAAAATACCACAAACGGACGTCCAACAAATTCATTATTGGTCTAATAATGTTGTTTAAACTAGAATGCAGCCGTTGAGGGCTTACAATGTTTAGAAGGCATCAAGAGACTCATTAAATAGAAAGCCTGAAACTTCTGTGTATATAATATGATACGTCTTATATTGTGTCTCAGTGATCTTCTTCTGTTTTCTGGTCCAGTGGGTGAAAATGGTGCATCTGATCACTTACAGTAGTACACTTCTCCTCAGCAGCGCACATGATTTGAGGAATTCATGTCTGAACACAAACGGTGTGACTAATTCTGCCACTGTACAGAATCAAACAAAGCACTAAAATACTCGAAACATACAGCACAACCAATGCAGCACCACTGCAGGGGTGTGTTTCTCGTACAACGCCGTAACTCGCTGCTAACTTCCATAGTACGATGCATCGCTGACGAAATCAACTAGCTAGTCACGACTGTTTCCCGAAATGAATGAATCTGTTTGAGATCGAATTAATGCTAGATGTTTTGCTATAAATTACAGACATGGCCTCTGAGGACTATCTCTTATTTTTCTCAGTTATTTTGCTTTATTTCCAGATTCAATCATGGGATCGTTCTTACGTACTAGAGCACATGCGTACTCTTCAAAAACGGTGCTTTAAATCTCTTGACAAACTAAAAGACGTAAATGACATTTGTATGTATTCTAAATCAAATATATAGATTGAACTGAATGTCAGCTTGCTTATTTGGCTCAAGATACGGATTTATTGAGTCCACGTGTCATACAAACAAGAAACTCTGGTTCTAAACATATAGCTCGAGAGCTGTCGCTCCAAACACACAACTGTGCAATGCTGTTTGCGTATGTTGGAACAATGGTTTCGGGAAACACCGACTCGTGGAACTATAATGATAACGTCTGAACTTGCGACCATAGTTGGCTAACGATGCTTTTGGGAAACGCACCCCAGAACGATTCCCAAACGACTCCTAGCCGCTTATTTGAACTAAATCGGAAACACATCATTTGAATCATTTGGAGTCGATACTGAATTAATCTGACTCACTTACTGAACCACTTACTGAATGCCCAAATTCAAAATGAATCAATAACTAATACTGTATTATTCATTGAGATTTAAATTAGCGCAAATACTCATGGGCTGTTCATTTCTTTTATTAAATTAATTAAATTACATAAAATACGCACCTCCTTATAGGGGGATTTTTAAATTTGAGGGGGAAGGGCATTTTTTTTTTTTTGTATTACATTTATCTCACCTTAAATGAATGCTCACTCTCTCTATGTATGTGTGCTTTTACAATGGGGTAATTTTGTTGCGCATGAGTTTACACACAGCACAAGGAAGCTTGATTTCAACCTTGAATTGAATTGATAAAATTAACAAGAACAAATAAACAAATTGCAAGCCGAAGCACCAATATATACAAATACAATGTTTCCAAGATGCTTGAAGAAACCTGCCTGCAATACAGTGAAAAGTTTTAGGCACTTGTGTAAAAATGCTGCATAGTGAGGATGCCTTCAAAAAATAACGTCATAAATAGATTTTATTTATCAATTAACTTCTATTAACTAAATCAAATCAAAATTTGGTGTGAGCATTTCAAACAGCTTTTGTCCAGGTACACTTGCACATAGTTTTTCAGGAAAGACTTTTGCACAGTACTATACAAATATATACATGCATACACAATATAAATGAAGTAAAGATCAACTGGATTTATGTCTCCTCTGTGCAATGTCATAATGTCTGTGTAAACTTGTCTTGCAATTATGTTAACAAGGTACCAGGTTAATACAAGTGATTCAGAAGAAGAATTAGTTTACAGGTTTGTGGCATAAAAAATGTGAAAGACAATACAAATGTGAGGCATTTTGTACCAACTAAACTAGACATCCAGAATTGTATATTCTGTGAAATTATTCCATTTATATACGTTCTGTGAAACCTGAAATTCTCATCATCTGCAGTGAATTCAATCATAAATGTGTTTCTTATTTACAATTATTTATTCTCCAAAAATGTTAAAAGAATAGTCTAGGACTGAAAAATCGATACGAGGAATCAGTCCCAGAATTGCTAAATTCCTTGCGATTCCCATCTTTAGTCCCCAGACATCCCATCAGCCATCACTCCACGCACGGCCTGTCGACTTCATTGTCTAGACACTAGATGTTTGTCTTCTTCTGTAAGTACTTCAGGCCAAATTAAATGCCAAGATATTAGTGGCTCTATCAGAAGCAAGTGAGATTTCAGAAAATCAATACAAATCTTAAACCAGCACTTATAGGACTCGGACTAAAGGTCAAACGGGGTGGCACGTAAAAGTTGGAAGCATGTGAAAAATAACAAATAGTTTGAGATTGCTCCGGGCTCATGCCTGGATCAGGTCAACAGGCACTTACAGTGAAGGCGAAAGTGTTCGGAATCTCAAACCACACGGACAGAAGGTGCCATTTATTTTCAAGAAAGATGCAAGCCAAACATGTCACAACTGTTTGAAAGGGATTTTTCATCCCAGAAGAAACATTCTGTCATCATTTACTCCCCCTCATGTCATTCCAAACCTAGGTGACCTTCTTTCTTGTGTGGAACACAAAATGTGATATGTTGAGAAATATCTCAGTGTTTTTTATACATAAAATTAAAGTCAGTTAGGTCTAATATTGTTCTACTTTAAGGGTGAGTAGATAATCACAGAACTTACATTTTTGACTAAACCATGAATTTAAAGCAAATTAGTGAAATGATTGGCTTGTGTGAAGTGTGCTTGA
This sequence comes from Tiaroga cobitis, assembly GCA_030578255.1. Classification (NCBI taxonomy): domain Eukaryota; kingdom Metazoa; phylum Chordata; class Actinopteri; order Cypriniformes; family Leuciscidae; genus Tiaroga; species Tiaroga cobitis. Next base: position 35,528,396 of record CM060600.1, on the reverse strand, counting down.
TGTATGGTTTTCTGTAAAATCTGATTTGAAATAAAATAAAATGAAAGAAAACAGTAATAAACAGTAGAGCGCACCGTTAGTAATGCCAAGGTCATTGTTTCGATTCCAAATACATACATGTAAAAGTAGGCAGTGCTGAAAATGAAGACCGAAAAGTAGAGACAGACTGAAATTCTTATTACAAACATCTCAGCTACATAGTGTGAAAGGTTTTTAGTACACTGGTCTATTATTGTGGCATCATCGATTTCCAATACATCGCTCTGTAATTGGCACAGTCAGATGGTCTCTTCTAGTCTAAGGGTTTTTTCACACCTCGCTTGTATGGAGAGTTTGTTTCAGAACCTGGTGCGCTTTCTCCCTGAGTTCGGTTCGTTTACGCACATATGAACACGGAAGTCATGCTAGGATCCGCACCAAAACAATCGCTCCAAGATCGCCTAAGAGAGGCGTCTCGGCAGTGTTGCAGACGTACGATAATTATCGTATTTGTACGATAATTTTGACCTCTGTACGATGTACGATCAATAATGAAAAAAATCCCATAATGTACGATAATTTCAGAATTTTGTGACACTTCAATCAGAGGTCATTGTAATCATAGTGCTTCTAAACTCATTGATCTAGCTGTGGATCTACGTCATGATTGTGAGGAGAAAGTGAAGGTGAGAGAGCACGGCAGAGAGCGAGAGACCTTGCGTGTGTGCAGGGCCGTAGCTAGAGGATTCGGGGCCCCCTGAAAAAATATTGATGTGGGCCCCCACCTCCCTCCACCAATATCATATAGGCCTACAGTACAATAGATGAACATGGAGGCCCACATAACAGAAGATGGTGATGTTGTTGTAAAACCTTTATTTTAAAAGTTAAATGTTTATATAAAAATTACACCTAATAAAAACTAACAAAAAGCAAGAAATTGTTAAATAATAATAAAACCAATTTTTAAAAAATTAATCATTTTTTTTCCCCCATCAGTCTGTTATAATTCATAAATCAAAAAGTAAACATTTAGAAATTGACAAGAATGCAGTCTAATTAAAAAATAAAACCATTCATTGTCTTATTTTTTAATAAAGATAATATGGAACTGGTAATATTATTAAATAAAGCGAATACATTTATTCATCCAAGTGCAGTGTGTTGTATTCGTGTTTTCTCGATGTTTTAAATATCATCAGCCGGCAGGTCAGATGCATAATGCAATGCGTCGTGACTCGTGTATTTTTTTAAAAACTCTATTTACAATAGTGTAAAAAGACAGGAATTTAGACCACGTAATCATTCGGTCGATTGTGGCGCGCACCGATAATAAAAAATGACTGTACACGGCAGACTTCTAATTCCCAGCGAAATAACAATATATAACCGGTCTTTAAGAACGTCTTGATCGACTGGGAAACAACCACTCTCCTTGCCTCCCTCTCCGTCTTTTCCAGGCATTTCTGGTTCCCTGATTTATGTTTTCTTTTCCCCGACATTTTTCAGTCAGTCAGTCTCCTGCTCTTCCACCAAGTTCATCGTTAACTGCAGGCTGCCGCAACTCTGATTGGTTCTGTTCACGAGCTGGGGTGGGACTTACAATTTTATTGGGTCCATCTGATGTTTGTCACTGACTCTGACTGAATAATTAATAAATACTTTAGGTCGGACTAAACCATTTTTATGGAGGTAAGAGAAGCAGATATTTGGAAAAATATTTACCCAAATTGCACGTTTTTGTGGTTTTCATTCAATCTCAGGCACACAACTAATGTAAATATTAGAATTATTCATACAACAGGGGCCTAAATAGTATAACTGCTGGATTTTGTGGGGCCCCCTCGGCAGCGAGGGGCCCCTATAATTGTCACCACCACAATTGTACTTGGATATTTCCAATCTGGCAACACTGCGTCTTGGCCCCATTGAAAACAAACTCTGGAGCGGTTGAGTTGAGGTGAGAAAGCAATCCAACCCAACAGACCAACAAACCAAGCGGTATCATAATGCCTAATGGGAAATGTGTTGTATAAAAAGCAGCAGTCTGATTCTCTGAGATTTTGTGGTTGAAAACCAAAGAGGGCCTCTTAAAATGTTGTGTAATTGCTGTTCTCCATGCATTGCAAGAATGCGGCCCAGACGAAGCCTTGATTCCCACTGTAACTGTATTATAAATTATATATATATACACTTTTAAATATAGTTAAATATATATCATTTATCAGTCAGAGCAGGAATCAAGGCTACATTCATGTAAGTGCTTGCGTGTGTCAAGACAGGTACAGATAAAGTCACAATAAGCCCGCAGTGCAAACTTGTCAATCCGTCTTGATGGACGACGCAGAGGAACGTAAACAGGTGCTCTCTGACCAATAAGAGGACAGTTTTACTCACATGTGACTTGCATAAACACATTTTGGTACTCTTCGAAATGTTGCCTTGTGAAAGCGAACCGAACCAAGAAAATATTGTAACAAATTAAGTCCCTGTTACAGAACAACGCAAGTGATCTACAGATCTGAAATCTACAGATCTAAGAGGGCTGTTCTTGGTTAGAATAAATGGCAAATGAATCAGACTACATGCCGTTAATCATGACTTTCTGAGATTATTTACAGGGCCTGTATTTCGTTTTGGAAAATGGGAGGGAATTCCCCCATTAGGTGCTTCTTATGGGAGCAGGGGGGCATTTCTAAATACAACTCCTCTCATCCTAAAATAAGATAATATATCGTCCAACCTTAAAATGAAACAAAAAAACAAAAACTGATTAAAAAAATAGAAATAAGTTGATTATGAATCAAAGACGTTAAAAAACCCTCCAAACCAAAAGCCCAACTCTCTCACAAAGCCCACAGATCCTGCATCTTCAGTTGGTTTTATTGTGAGTGTGTTGAGTTTGATGCAGGTGAGCGGATGAGGTGACGCCAGCCTCCGCTTTCTCTACGGCCTTTAAGTAGAAACATCACACCGGGTCCTGCAGGCTTTGAAGGGTTGCTCTCAGAGCCTCCTACACTGGTGTGTTTGTTTGTTTGTGTGAGTGTGTGTGTGTGTGTATAAAATCAAAGCGTGCACCTTTGAAGGCTATTTTCCACGAGGAACAACAATTACACTTCCTCCTACTCCAGTCATTAATGTTCTGAGCTTCTGAGGAAAGCATTTGCACATAACGCAGCGCTGCAGAAGCATGTTATAGGCTAAAATGATTCTTTAAGTCTATCTATTACCTCTTGAAATGCCAGGCAGGCTGTTCTTTGAATTCATCTGTAATGTGGTCACACATACACACACACACACACACACAGAATGCCACAATTCAAGCGCAACTAATGCGATAAACCGCTGAATCTTACTGAACCTGATGAGGTCCCACAAATGACACCAGATGCTCACGGTCATAGACCCACGAGGCTTTGCATGCTTAAATGGGCAGTTTTGGGCCAGAATAACCTTCAAGTTGCATTTGATTTTGAAAGTTCAGTTTATCAACCAATCATATATTGTATGGTCTTTTAAAACTTATACTGATAAATGCATTTATATATATATATGTATATATAAGTATATATGGACAGAACTGCTGATCTGTGATTTTCTTAGATAAAACACAGCAGATGTTTGTAGACTGTGTGACGAGCATTTCTGTCTAAAAGTAATTATTTTATAAATGTAACTCAAAAGCAAAGCAGAATATACAGTTCTGCCCTAGTGAAAAATACATATTTATGTACTTAATATAAATACCCTGCAATTGTACTTTCGGTATACCATTGGTATACTTAAAATCTGCTAAATTAGAACAACTAATTTTGTGCTTATTGTACATAGTTATCCGGAAATAGTGGTTCAACTAAAGATATACTTATATATTATACTTATATATACTTACACAATCAAGTATATTTGATTGTGCTAAAGTGGAACTAAATATATTTCAGGTACGCTTTAAATATCTTGCATTTAAAGATTGATATTATATAGAGATCATACCATCTTTATTAATGATATTAAAAAAAACATTTTAGACTTAATATTAAGAAATGTGCATTGTGCAATAAGGAAGTACTCCAAATAAAGTTGAATTATAACATTTATATCAGTAAGTCTCAAACGATATGTCAGTAAATATGTTAAAGGATTTGTAGCATACTTAGTTTGAAATAAATGTAAGTGTCTCAAAACTGAGCCTCTTTCAATGATAAACCAAATAATTAGTTGTTCCTCAGAAGTGATCATTAGATCAGCCTGGTACATTGTAAACATGACTGGATATCCAATCTAAATCTAATATAAATTATAATATAAAGTGCCAGTGAGATGCACTGCAAGTGTAGTGAAGATAAATGCTGACATTTTTCAAAACCCTTAAAACAGATTTTCTTTTTTAATCCCACAGATTTAAATTGAAGCAGATAAACGTCACATCTTGAGACCCGGACCTGTGTAACAGAAACAATCTTAATTCTATCGCCTCTTTCCTACGCCCCATGAAGCTTTGTGTGAATTATGGGAGTGACTTCTGGAAAACTAAACAATCAGTGAAAGGCAATAATGAACGCAATAACACTTTTCCCAAAAACTGTGTACAATGAAGTGACATTATTCTAATCACCCTTTAACCAAACATTAAAAGAAAACTAAACCGTGTAAAAGCATCACCAAAATACTTTCAATAAACCATGAATGGCCCTAAAAGCTCGATTCTGTCCGCAGCAATATTACAGACAGGTTAAATATCCCTGGAGTAATATTTTTCTATATTATGTAACATACGTTGCCTTAACGTCCATTAAGCATTAAGTGGTAATATTTCAAAATGCTTTCCATTGTTTTGACAGATAACACATATTGTATTTAGTAAATATGAACAATGTTAATATGGATTAGAAGTGAAAAGGGGAGACAATTGTATTTTAACCCTCTGGGGACCAAGGTTTTTTGGGGCCCTTGGGATGTTTTGACATGCACACATTTGTGCTTTTTTCAGTTATTTATAAACATGTTTATGGCAAAGGTGTAAATTCACTCTATATAGCACAAACGGGGCTACCATAATATGTGAGCAACATGTATGTACATGTTCGTATTTTTGAGAGAATATTATTTATGCGTGGTTATTGAAAAAACTAAAAATAAAAGTTTCTAAAATAAGGCCACAAAACACATATTGATTATTTCTTCACAAGACTTTTGAAAATCAATCACATAGTCTAGATTAGATTATTTGCTCCAAAACTATGTGAGAATCATTCTGACTACTCATTCAGATAAGTCAATAAAGTCTTTTAGAATGTGTATGACGTGTTTTGTTTGAGAAAGCTTTATGCAGGAGGCGTGATCTCTCATTAATATGTGTGGCATTTCACACCTGAGAAAGACAAAGACCCTCCCCATAATGGCCCTATTAGGTGCTATCAGGCCATATCATTACAGGAGCCTTGCACAAAGAATGAGGAGATTTAAAAAAGAATGGCTTTTAGATTGTTTGGATTTATTTACAACACACACACACACACACACACACACACACACACACACACACACACACACACACACACACGCACACTGCTTAGAATAAGTGAACACACCCATGCTAAAGTTGACTAAAAAGAGGAATAAAAAATCTTAATGCCTTAATTAAAAAAATGAGGAAAACTCCAACCTTTAGGGACATGAATAATGTCCTTGAATTCTTTGTGAATGAATAATGTATCGCAAATAATTAAATGTTCTTCTTTAAAATACAGGGTGCATACGTCTGGACACTTCTATCACACACTCTTCACCATATAGACAAGGTTTTATTTCAGTTCAAAGTTCAAAGTTAGAGTTGGAAACATCTTGAAGAGAAAATCGTATTTTTCCATAAATGTCTAGATCATACATATTTCAAAGTTGAGGATTCATTATTTTGATATAGCTTGCATTGGAAGAAACACTAGACTATAACATCTTAGTTGATTAGTTTATTGACAAAACACACTATATATTTAACATATGAGCAGAAAAGCTTATTTGATGTCTATTTTAGAGTAAAAACTTTATACTCTATCCAAAACTATTCAACGAAATGGTGTCTTTTATTTCGTCTATAACAGTGTGTATCTGTGCGTTCATTCATTCATTCATTCACACACACACACACACACACACACACACACACAGAAACATGATTCACATTTAAACAGTATGCTATTTTTCCGTTTACAGACACTAACGTTATTCTATATCTCGATTAGAACAAAGCACAAGCATAAAACACTTACACACTTCTCAGCTGAATCTGTTGATCCTCCTCGTGGTGAAAATAAACCAGCACTTGTTCTGAGGTAAGTAAATGTCCCAGGATTATTCCTCATAGCCGCTCAAGATGACAGTAGATTAATCTGACTAATAAATATAGTGTGTTTTCAGAGTTTATGGGCGTTAACGCGTCTCAATGTGGTGCTTACATATTTGCGTTTGAATAGCGCGTGCTCTCCGTGGGCGTGTCACATTACCAGAGATAATCAGCTGAGAGAAAGATAATTAGAATGGCTGACACGTCTCTCTTTTTATATAGATGACATAAACGGAGAATATTTATTTTAGTTTTGAATCGGATCATTTAAAAGTACAAACTCAAATGATTTAAAAGATATATTGTTCATGGCTGGGTGAATAGTATTTGCTGAGTTTTGTTGAAGATTAGAGACGTGCTCCAGGAAAAAAGTTCACGGTGACTGAGAGGCAGAACGCACACCCTGTTTATATTCTTTATTTTACAAAAGCACAATATTTTATTTCGATTGTATGTGGGCACATAAAAAAGTAGACATTTAACAGATTATTTTCTCATATTTCTTAACTCTATATGAACAGAAATGATGGTAGTACTTTAAGTCTATTTTTCTGCTATGTGAAAAAAACGAGCAAAACGCGCCGGCGCGTGTCTGGTCCCCAGAGGGTTAAAGCATCCGTGTGAAAACAAACCTGGAAGGTGAGATTTTCGGGAGAAAAAAAAGAAGAGATTCAGTGCAATCCAGTGAATTATTCATGGGATAGGCTATATTGTAAATGAAATCGGGAGAGCAGACCACAAATGCATAATATAATATATGTTTGTCTTTTTCATACTGTTACAGTGGAATACAAAGAAAATAATCAGGAGGAAAAGAATCCAGCGACTGAAAAAATAGATATTCTTATGCTACCACGTCACTTTAAAATAGCAATATTTTCAATGTCTGAAAATAAAACATGAAGGAAGATTGATAGCTGACTCAGTCAAACTGATAAGGACGGATATCTGAAGCTCAACCTGATCATTTAAAATTATTCATTTGAGTCTTTTTGAGTGGAAGTTCCCTAAACCGGAAGTGCAGGAAGTACAGTAGGCTCATCAGGACAAAGGAGGAAAACGTGGATACTTTAGCAACAAGTTAAAAAACTATCAAAACTCCCACACAGACACATAGCAACACCCTGGCAACCATCAACAACTGCCTCGCACTATGATGGCGAGTTTCACAAAACCAAGTTTAATCATAAAACATCACACAAAGCTGCAAATGCTGAAGCAGAAGCTGTGAATAATGACTAAAGGTGTGGAATTACCATCTCTGCGGTTGAGTTTGGCGAAGCCCGGCCCATGACTGCTCGACAGCTCCGATGAACTCGTGAAGACCGACGGAGGAAGACCGGACACCAGTGGAGAATCACAGCTCTCTACAGACACATCAACATACAGAGTTTACGGATACTACTGTTCAAAAGCTTGGGCTCAGTAAGATTCTTCTTGAAAGAAATGAATACTTTTGTTCAGCAAGTAGGCTATGCATTAAATTGATTAAAAGTGACAGTAAAGACATTTATATTGTTACAAAAGAATTCTGTTTCAAATAAATGCTGTTTAAACAACAACAACTTTCTGAAGGAATCGAAAAATCCTGAAAAAAAATGCATCATGGTTTCCATAAAAATATCAAGCAGCACAACTGTTTTCAACATTGATAATAATCAGAAATGTTTCTTGAGCATCAAATCATCATATTAGAGTGATTTCTGAAGGATCATGTGACACTGAAGACTGGAGTAATGATGCTGACAATTCAGCTTTGATCACAGGAATAAATGACACTTTACAGAAAACAGTTACTTCAAATTGTAATGTTTTTACTGCATTTCTGATCAAATAAATGCCTTGGCCAGCAGAAGAGACTTCTTTTAAAAACATTAAAACATTTTGTCACAACGCTGTGCGATGATGCAGGCAAAGATTATCTTTAATAAATCCACAGGAAGATGAATCACACAAAGAGAACGTCTTTCAACACGTATATCACAGACGAGACCCGACAGCAAATGAATAGACAGGAATTAAGCATACAAGCAAATGAGGATAATCAACGACACACACCTGAACTTGGATAACTAAAAATTGCATATACAGTACAGTACAAATAAACTTTTCAGAATATTAGATTTCATATTCCAGCTGCATTGACAGTTTCAATTGTACTAATAAAAAACACATACAATAATTGTAGTTATCCAAGTGATGCAAAAAAAGGGAAAAGAAGATGAAAATTGGGGAAATAAAAGTAAAAAATAAATAAAAATGACTTTTAAAAGGTAAATAAAGTTATACTTTATCTGTATTTAGTAATACTTGATCCTTAAAACCATTTGTTTAAAAGTAAACATGAAGCTACCCATTTACTTCCATGTGTCATACTTCTGGGGGAAACATTATATTATGCAAGAAAAAAAATAAACGCAGTACTTTTTGCAATGGATTGGATGGTGAAAACAGTCTCAATATGACAGACATGCAAATGGGACTGATGACGCAGCTGAAAAAGAAAGTTGTTTCAGAGATTTTGATAAAAGTCTATGAAGACATTTTTTTTAAAAATTAATAACATGCAATAACATACATCAGTCAAAACAAGACCCGGAACATGCATTAAATAATTAGATTTCATGTTGACTTTAACGTCAGCGAAGCCGTTTGTAAATATTAGGACGCTCACATTCGCTGACATTCCCCAGCAACACTGCATATACCTCCACCTCCTCACATCAGCGCTCTGAAATTTGGGCACTTGAAGATGCTTTTCAAAGCCCATCCAGCTTTACGGTTATTATTCAAGTTCATAAGATATTGAAGACTGTTTAAAATGCTCTTACCTACAGAAAAAAAAGTCCTTTCCACAAAGCTGACCCATTTTCTCCATATGAAACACTCGGTCAGGCAACCTAATTTATATAAAACTAGGCTTTTTTATAGCGCATTATTTATATATGTGTGAGAGTGTGAGCCTGTTAAAGCCATATTTCTTGACTTATTTAAAGAGCAAGGTGTGTGTGTGTGTGTGTGTGTATTTTGTACATTATTCCTCTAGTTTTATATTTCAAAACCGCACGTAACTATATCTTGTTTGCATTCCCACCGGAATACAATAACACTCCCAATTACTTTTATGGTAATAGTTATTCCCAGAGTGTGCACTGAATAATATACGTCGGAACATAATTGTTCTTCTCCTGGTTTGTATAACCAGCTTCTGAAGCTCTATATGGTCTAGTGTATAAAGCACAGGAACAGTCGATAGGCTTGAGTTGACGCCGAGCTGGATTGCTGCAATCTTTTTCTCTCGAATGCATCATTCTGAGTCTCAGACACACTGTTTGCATCAAGGCCGTACGGTTTCTCAAACAGTGAAAGCTCTGGGCTAAGTAGTGATTTTGTATTTTTTTCCTAAAACACGTTCTTCTTGCACACAAATGGTTATTCTTTTCTTCTTTTGGGTGCATTCAGCGAGGACAACAGAATAGGAGGCAGTTTCAGCCGCTGATCAATAGATTGTGCGCTCGCTGATTGCGGAGGAGATTCGGTGGCAGTGTGGAGGCTTTCGGGACGGTCACGCTCAAATCTGAATGCGAGAGGAGAGAGTAGTGGTCCACTAGCTGACTACAAACACGCCTGGTCTGCAGAAAGAAGCTCACTTACAGATGACAACTTTACAGCGGCCTTATTTACCTCCATGGAAATGCCTTAACATTACACTTGAAAGAAGATCACTAATGATTTGACAATATCGCATGTTTTGAAGTAAATCGGAAATATTTCTTGAGCAGCAAATCATCATATTAGAGTGATTTCTGAAGGATCATGTGACACTGAAAACTGGAGTAATGATGCTGAAAATTCAGCTTTGATCACAGGAATGAATTATATTTTACAATGAAAACAGTTATTGTAATAACATTTCACAATATTGCTGTTTTTACTGTATTTTTGATCCAGTAGATGCAGCCTTGGTGAGCAGAAGAGACTTCTTTCAATAACACTGTAAACTTCTGATCGGATGTATGTGTGAATGTCTTCTTTGACTTAAAAGCACTTTTAAAACATTTTTAACCTCAACATTTCTTTTTTCTTTTTAACCTCAACATTGCATACAGTACAGTACAATTTTACTTTTTAGCACATTAGTTTGTCATATTCCAGCTGCAATCGACAATGGTTCAATTTTAGTTACATAAAATACATTGTGTAAATGAAGTTATCCAAGTACGTTTGATGCAAAAACTGGAGGAAAGAAGATAAAAAAAGAGGGGAAATAAAAGTATGAATGAATTGTAAAAACTGTTTTAAAAGCTAAATGAACTAATAGGTTTCTTCTACACAGAAATTAGAATAAGGGTGTATTCACACTTGTAGTTCTGTTTGCTTAGTTCGTTTGGATCAGACCAAAAAAAAAAACAGCGTTCAGTACTGGTCCGCTTAGCATTCACACTGTGCAATTTGACACTGAATCTAAAGATACCGAACCTAAAGGCATAGGGATTTGTTCACAACCTGATTGGTCGGCTTTTATTACGTATATTTCGTGACGGGACTTACTGAAGATCCAAAACAGTGCCGTGTTCTGGGATAAATGTGCTCTTGTATGTGCGTAGCTACATATGATGGTATTTTGACCATCTGAGAACTCATGAAGAGCTTATAACATGTGTAAAGGAGTCAAAACTGTGTCAGGAATCCCTTCATCACACACACACACAGTGAGGAGACTCGGTTCTGATGCCTGAACTGAACTTTGATGAACATCACGACTATGATGAGATAAAACAGCTATTCTTGAGCATTCTGTCCTTTTTTAGGGTCGCATCTTGCGACATCATGTCCTGTTTTTGGTTAATTCACTTGTTTTTGATCGGTGTTGCGTTTATATTTCATTCGAAACGCACCAGAGTTCGTTTGGAAGCAGACAGAGACCCCTCTTTTCATGAGTCTCGGTCCGCTAGTTTGCTGACCGCCAGGGTTCAGATGGCAGCGTTCACACTTTTTTTGCACTAACAGAGCAATCGCACCATGTTCATTTTAATCCAACCAAACACGCCAAGTGTGAACACACTCTAAACAGAGAACAAGATTTTGCAGCTTCTCAAATGTTTATACTGAGGGGAAAAGACTCATTAATCTCACACGTGTCTCTTCTAGAGTCTCCCAAAATGTCTGCAATCAAAAGTCAAAAATCTCTATGTAAACTCAATCATGTCTCATCAAATGATCAGAGCTGCTCTCCATGTTCATTTCATATCTACACACTCAATTCGTGTCCATTTTCTCATTTCAGTTTCATCTCTCTGTAAGGAACTTTAGGAGAAACATCTGACATACCAACTATGAAACAAACAAACCTGCACTATATGAAAGAGCAACAACTGAGCAGTGAAACTGAATTGAAACGGGTCTTCTCAAATGAATTGACTTTTTCCTGAGAACCTCTTGCAGTTTATTATGGAGAAGGAAATGAACGCAGGATGCCAGCAAGATGTTTTTGATTGATAGGAACCCGTAACATCCTGACAGATATGAAGGCCACGCTAATCTCCGCTCTGGTTTTACAATTTGCTTCCCAGTTCCAGAAACACCTCGAAGTCTAAATGACGCCAGGAGAGCAGCGCTAATGATGATAATTCATCATACATGCGGCCCGCGATGTGATAAAACCTCCTGATAACGTTTAATATCACTTTATATTCAGACTTATCTGAGGACGCAGCAACGCAGTGACAAGCGAACATTCCCCTCATTTCTCTCACAACAGCTGCCGAGGGACTATTAAACCATTCCCCGCAGTCAAAGAAGAGTTGAACTCAAGAGATGAAAACGACAAACAAACGATCAATTCATGAACAATGAAGTTAACATGAAATCAAAAACTCAACAGTGCAAGTTAGACATTCTTCTCGATCAAATTCTTACCGATAAAACTCTCTTTTTTTTCCCATTGAATATCCGGTTTATTCAGAAATGCGTATGATTATGCAATTAAAATGGGTTACAAGCTGGTTCATGCTGACATGTTTATGTTGTCATTAAAAATGTGAGCAAGAGGTTGTGAATGTGCATTTATAAAGCAAGCAGATTGTGCATGTGTGAGCGCATCTGTTTTCGCATTGGCCTCTTTTTCGCGGCATGCGAGCCAATTCATTCATGTTCTACACAATGATTAGCAATGTGTCTCTATACAGCTCATGGTTGTTCATTGATTGGACAGGCTGGAGATGGCTTCGGCCAATAGCACGTGTTCAGAAAGGTTTCTGTGTCTAATAATTGGCAAAACAGAACGAGTGATGAGCTCTTCAGAGACTTCCTTCAATGACTGCATCTCCATCTTTTCATATTGATTCTGACAAGCCACTTGATGCAATCAGCAGCACTCTAAATGCAAATAAACCAGATTCTTACATTCTCAACATTCATGTCATGCGTGAGGAGCAACATGGGATGCTTTGTACACGGTATTGAAGGAGGACACTTGTTGGCAGTTTTTCCTCCGCTATAACACATCCATAAAATATTATTATTATTAATAATAATAATAATAACAGTGCATACAATGTGTATTGGTATTTAAAAAAAATGTAATAAAAATGGGGTAGGAGTTCATAAGTTTTACTTCTTCCTACTCCTTTTTGCACATGTAAATAGAGTTTTTTTTTTAAGTACTGGAAAGTATGGAGTTTTATTTTGTTGTTCATCTGGGGGGTGTTTTTGACCATTATTTGTTTTTCTCAGATTTTTTTTTTTACAAATTGTATTTACATGTTCAAAATAAAGATATCAATCAAAAAATGACAAACTTATGTGAAAAATACAGAATAATGAAAATAGAAACCAACAAATAAATGTACACAAATAATTTAAATAAAAACAACAGATGAATAAATAAAAATAATAATGAATACAATAAATATTTAAAAAAAATGTTTTTAAATAAATAAATAAATGACGATGATAATAATAACAAAATGAATAAATAAAACAAAATATTAACATTTAAAACAAAAAAACAGACAAATAAATGTAAGCAAATAAAATAATACAATCAAAAATAGATAATAATTACAATAATAATATAAAAATGATCAAATAATACATACAATAAATAGAATATGAATAAATATAGAATAATGAAAATTAACAACAACAAATAAACGTAAACCAATCATTTAAATAAAAACAACAAATACAAAAACTTACCAAAGTATTACTATTTAAAACAAAAACAACATTTAAAACTAAACAGACAAATAAATGTAAAAATCCTTAAAAACAATAAAACAAAAACAACAGTTGAATAATACTATGTAACAACAACAACAACAATACTAATACATAAATATTAATATTTAGAAACAAAAAAGGAAATCATGTGTTGTCAAAATTCATGTCTAAACAAGTCATTTCAAGCATTTAAGGAGAATCCTTCGGATCAAAAGGTTTCTGCAAGTTCATGAAAGACAAGTGTGTCCCAAATTGCAGCACACCATGATACCGAGCGATTACCGTACTTATATACTAGATATTTATATCATGCACCAAGGTACTTCACAAATACCATGGTGTATTACCACCACAGTAAAAAAGTAACAGCACATGCAGGTTTCTTGAGATACAGTGCATTATGGAGATCTGATTCAAAGCCCTGAGGTGTTGGACAGTAAGAGGAGCAGACCCAGCATTAACTGTATGTCACTGTCTCGCGTCTGAAAGCTGCCAGAGCTCTGCGACACAGTGACTAATGCTGCGCTATCTGATGAGTGAATACATCCAATCTGCCTCCATTATTTATTCAAACTTACAAAGAAACTACTGCGCAAACTCCCAGAGCCACATCCTGTCAGCGCCGGCACATCTCGCTTTGATCCGAGCCTTTATCTCGGGTAAACACGCCTGACAGCCGGGCCACAACGCAGAGAATTATTCTGTTTAACAATGCAAAACAATTAAGGAGAGATGTCATGATGACAGACTATCTTCTAAGCACAACGCACACAGACCTCAGAAACACATCAGATGAACTCAAAGCCACATCATCTAACAAGGTGGGCACACGCGTCAAGAAAAGCATGCATAATATATAAATAGCGAGACAAGCGCAGCCTTGCTTGGAACAAAACACGCATAACGAAATGCATATGAGACGACACATTGCACTTTTTATTATTCTCTCCATACGAATGCATTGTTTTCCTGCTCCTCTGACATATTTCCCTGCGTCGAAAACAGCTTTGACATCATTACGGGGAGGAACTTAAGATTCACCGAGACATTTTCCATCTGTTCTTTCGCTTAATTCCCTGTGCTGTGCAGCGCGTATGAAGCATGCAACGAATAAGTATTAATTGACGCTGCCAGTAGAGGTTAACAAAGAGAATTGGTTTGTACATGTAGGTGTGCATGCATCTTGCACAGATCTCAGCGGAAGTTGAACCTGTTTTATCGTCCAGCAGGTGGAAATGTTCCTGCTCTATTGCATACGAACCCCATTCGGTTCTGACTTAAAAGATGTGGCCTGAAACTCCTTTTTTTTCTGCAGCATTCATAATTCAGCACTAGTTGAGATTATCATAAGCTCTGGAGACAGGCCTGATCTGTGGGTGGTAGTTTGTGTTCTGGGCTTATACGGACGCCGGAGACTGCATGACTTCTGAAAGCGCTCTTCATCAAACGCATGGCATTAAGTCATATTCCGCTGGATCTACCGCTCACTCGCGTCATGCACTCTAAAAAATGCTGGGTTGTTTTAACCCAATTTTAGGTCAAATATGGACAAACCCGAACGTTGGGTTAAAATTTTAATTAAAAAAATTAACCCAACGGCTGGGTTTGTCCACATTTGACCCAAAGTTGGGTTTAAACAACCCAGCATTTTTTAGAGTGTGCTATTTATAAAGCGCATGGCTGTACAGAGCATCACTGGAGTTACACACTTAACGTCCTTCAGTGGGTCTGTGCAGCACTTCGCATTCAGAGAAGATTTCTTTGTGCTGTGTAGGAGACACCGGGGATAGTTGTCACAAAAGTCAACCCTAACCCAACACTAACTATATGACGAAGGTGGATCTGTACTGAAAGGTTGAACTGTGTTCACAGGATGGGTAAATTGTTCCATTTGCATATTAGAGCAAGTTGTTCGATGTGTTACAATCAGTGCTGGGTCGTAACTGAATACATGTAATCTGATGTAAAATGATTACATGAACCCTGATGTACACACTCTAAACAATGCTGGGTTGTTTTAACCCAAATTTGGGTCAAATATGGACAAACCCAAATGTTGGGCTAAAAATGTCATTTAAAATGGTAACCCAACTTCAACTTTCACTTTCAACTGTACATTTTTTTATTACATTTTTAACCCAAGATTTGGGATTGTCCATGTTTGACCCAAATTTGGGTTGAAACAACCCAGCATTTTTTTCAGAGTGCAGTAATGTTTAATGCACTTCATGTTTATGACAACGAATGAATCGATTTCCTTTCCATTTGTATTTTCATATTAATACGCTACAAAATAATATGATTTAAATTATGTGATAAACAAGGTCAAAAGTAATCATTTAATTAGCATTTCATATTTTTTAATAAATTACATTCTCATGAATGCAGTGTCAATAAACAGCATTATTTCCAATGTGACAGCTTGCTTCTTATGTTGTGACAACATGCCCCACGAGAGGGGTCAACACTTTTGTTTCATAGTCAAGACTTAAAAGTTTGTCTAAATAGAATTAAAAAGTGTGACAACTAGCTCCAGCGTCCCAGTTAAAGATTATTACATTCTTGATGTTTGATTAGTACAGCTTCAGCTCAGATCAATGTTTTGGTTTCTGGCATCTTTAAGCACCAGAAAAAATAATAATAATTGGTTTTGGGTTTTTTTCAAACATCTAGGGAATGAAAAGTTCTTTGTGGAACATCAAAGATTCTCCAGTGACATCAGACTGGTTCTAAATATGACATTTATTTTAAAATGTATTGTTTCTAAAAGCTGCAGTGCAAGTGAAATATAAACCCGAGCCAATCTCCCACTTCCACACGCTCATGTTCCGGTTCTCCAGGGATGTCTGTTTCATCTCATGGTGTTTTATCTGCATTCTAAGGAGCCACGACTCCTCAAATCAAGCCGTTTGATTCTTGCAGGGGTTTGTAAGATGATGAATGCTCATTTTCTTAATGGACGGACACCCTCGACTTGACATGCATGTTGTAATTGCTTGTTTTAACTACTAATGAGCTGCTGAAAGCCAGTGATATACAGAGTGACTCATGTGAGCGAGTGACATCAGCAGAGAGTAAACATGAGCAAGAGTCTCCGCAGCAGGACCAGGGTGTGAGCGGGACTCGCCATCAAATCCAGCAAACAAACAAACAAACAAGCCATGCATCATCCTGGAAATAAAAATGAATATTTTACAACTGATGTAAATAATACAAATAAATAAATAAATAGATATTATTTACTTATACAAAAATATTTATAAAAAATATATATATATATACAAAAAAATTAAGTAAATAGTATTTAATATATATATATATATATAATATTTACTTATTTTATTTGTATATTTTTTATAAATATTTTTGCCCATATGCAAAGAAATATTATTTATTTATATTTATGTAAAAACAGTATAATATAAATATATTTAAATTAACTAATTAATAATAAATCTTTTACCTAAAAACAATACAAAACAAACAAATAATTATTATTTAATCATATGAAACAAACCAACAAACAAATGAAGTCACGAAAAAGACTCTTGGTGAGACAAGATTAAATAATGAATCAAGATGTTGTTGGATGGTTCCCAGTCAAGTCAATGTGGGGACAAGTCAAGTGCATTGTGGGATACAGTATTGCACGCAGTGTGGACTGGCTGTATGCATCGCATTTTGGCAAATGTAGTTGGCTATCAAGGTTGTCTGTGTATACAGAAAATCTGCATACTAGACACAGTACACACTATATACTGCAGGTCTAATACACTAAGCTATTCTGAACATTTCAAAAGTGTTTATATATATTAACAGAGACAAGCCACACAACTCTTGATATCATGGAGCCTTTCAACCACAGGCCGTTAAACAATTTACAAAGTGCCTATTTGCGGGACGGTTCAGTGTGTGTGTGTGATACCAGGCAGGGTCGAGCTGTGTCACTAAAACCTTTCCTTTCCATTACCAACAACTAATCAGCTTTCCCTCTCACACATCCTGACACCAAACTCGAGAGCTCTGACGCCTCAAGGGTGAGAAATATCAGATTAGCTTCTTTCTTCATGGGTGAAAGAGTGCACGCTTCGCCTTTGACCTAGTTTGCTAGCAGGTCACTCTGCGCCCCTAACCTGCCACAGGGGAAGCACTGAAGAGTGAAATGAAATACGCGTGTAGAATGAGACACAGCAGCCGCTACTCCTCCAGCATCCCACCCTCTACTTTCTTGTGTTTTATCCGTTCTCCGTCAAGGGCACATCTGTGACAGTCTATTAGTGAGTTTGAGGCTGCTGATATAAAACATGGAAAACATTTAAAAGAATAGTTCACTCCAAAATGAAAACTCAGACATTATTTACTCGTTCCCGACCCACATGCTGCTATCTCTTTCTGTAAGACTCCACAGGAGGATTTTTCTAAGGACATTTAGACAAACATTACAGTGTCGAATGATGTCTTGCTCTTCTCTGTATGACCATAAATGACGGAGTATTTATGTTGTTTCTGCTGTAATAATGGGTGGGCTATGGAAGCTTGTTTCCGCAACAGAATGAAAAATAAAAAAGGTAATTGCGACTTTTTATCTCACAATTTTGACTTTTTTTCTCACAATTGCGAGTTTACATCTCGCAATTCTGACTTTATTTCTCATAATTGCGAGATATAAAGTCAGAATTGCGTGATATAAAGTCATAAATGATTGATATAAAGTTGCAATTGCATGTTGTAAAGTCAGAATTGCGAGATATAGTCATAAATGTTTGATATAAAGTCGCAATTGCGTGTTGTAAAGTCAGAATTGTGAGATATAAACTATTCTGAGGGGAAAAAAGTTGGCCATAACTCGCAATTGCGAGTTTATATCTCACAATTCTGAGAAAAGATGTCAGAATCTCGAGATATAAACTCGCAATTATGTGTTATAAAGTCAGAATTGCGAGATGTAAACTCGCAATTGTGAGATAAAAAGTCTCTATTCTGTCTTTTTTCACGCAATTGCGACTTTATTTCTCATAATTGCGACTTTATTTCTCAGAATTGCGAGTTTACATCTCGCAATTCTGACTTTATTTCTCAGTTGCGAGATATAAAGTCAGAATTGCGTGATATAAAGTCGCAATTGCGTGTTATAAAGTCAGAATTGCGAGATATAAAATCAGAATTGATTGATATAAAGTCGCAATTGCGTGTTATAAAGTCAGAATTGCGTGATATAAAGTCGCAATTGCGTGTTGTAAAGTCAGAAATGCGAGATATAAAGTAATAAATGATTGATATAAAGTTGCAATTGCGTGTTGTAAAGTCAGAAATGCGAGATATAAAGTAATAAATGATTGATATAAAGTCGCAATTGCGTGTTATAAAGTCAGAATTGCGAGATATAAAGTCAGAATTGCGTGATATAAAGTCGCAATTGCGTGTTGTAAAGTCAGAAAAGCGAGATATAAAGTCATAAATGATTGATATAAAGTTGCAATTGCGTGTTGTAAAGTCAGAATTGCGTGATATAAAGTCAAAATTGCGTGATATAAAGTCAGAATTGCGTGATATAAAGTCAGAATTGCGTGATATAAAGTCGCAATTGCGTGTTATAAAGTCAGAATTGCGAGATATAAAATCAGAATTGATTGATATAAAGTCGCAATTGCGTGTTATAAAGTCAGAATTGCGTGATATAAAGTCGCAATTGCGTGTTGTAAAGTCAGAAATGCGAGATATAAAGTAATAAATGATTGATATAAAGTTGCAATTGCGTGTTGTAAAGTCAGAAATGCGAGATATAAAGTAATAAATGATTGATATAAAGTCGCAATTGCGTGTTGTAAAGTCAGAATTGCGAGATATAAAGTCAGAATTGCATGATATAAAGTCGCAATTGCGTGTTGTAAAGTCAGAATTGCGAGATATAAAGTCAGAATTGCGTGATATAAAGTCGCAATTGCTTGTTGTAAAGTCAGAAATGCGAGATATAAAGTAATAAATGATTGATATAAAGTTGCAATTGCGTGTTGTAAAGTCAGAAATGCGAGATATAAAGTCATAAATGATTGATATAAAGTTGCAATTGCGTGTTGTAAAGTCAGAATTGCGAGATATAAAGTCAGAATTGCATGATATAAAGTCGCAATTGCGTGTTGTAAAGTCAGAATTGCGAGATATAAAGTCAGAATTGCGTGATATAAAGTCGCAATTGCTTGTTGTAAAGTCAGAAATGCGAGATATAAAGTAATAAATGATTGATATAAAGTTGCAATTGCGTGTTGTAAAGTCAGAAATGCGAGATATAAAGTAATAAATGATTGATATAAAGTCGCAATTGCGTGTTGTAAAGTCAGAAAAGCGAGATATAAAGTCATAAATGATTGATATAAAGTTGCAATTGCGTGTTGTAAAGTCAGAATTGCGTGATATAAAGTCAGAATTGCATGATATAAAGTCGCAATTGCGTGTTGTAAAGTCAGAATTGCGAGATATAAAGTCAGAATTGCGTGATATAAAGTCAGAATTGCATGATATAAAGTCGCAATTGCGTGTTGTAAAGTCAGAATTGCGTGATATAAAGTCAGAATTGCGTGATATAAAGTCGCAATTGCTTGTTGTAAAGTCAAAAATGCGAGATATAAAGTAATAAATGATTGATATAAAGTTGCAATTGCGTGTTATAAAGTCAGAATTGTGAGATATAAACTATTCTGAGGGGAAAAAAGTTGGCCTGATAACTCGCAATTGCGAGTTTATATCTCACAATTCTAAGAAAAGATGTCAGAATCTCGAGATGTAAACTCGCAATTGTGAGAAAAAAAGTCAGAATTGTGAGGTAAAAAGTCTCAATTCTGTCTTTTTTTTCACGCAATTAAGACTTTATTTCTCATAATTGCGACTTTATATCTCACAATTGCGACTTTATATCTCACAATTGCGACTTTATTTCTCACAATTCTGACTTCATATCTCGCAATTGTGAGATAAAAAGTCGCAATTATTATTTTTTTTATTTTTATTCAGTTTGCAGAAACAAGCTTCCATAGTGGGCAGATGACATCATCCAGATGTGCCAATAACCCGAGCTAGGCAGAAAAAGACTACAGGAGAGCAAAAACTAATCCCTGCACAAGTTTGATTTTTCAATATTCTATTTATTTTGTACTTTTATAACACAATAGATGCTCTTTAGTTTTGTGGCAGATTGTAACAAAATAACTTTTTTTTTATCAGCCCTACAAAAAATACGACCAATCCAGAGTGCATTCTGTTTACTTCTTAGTGCTTAATACCCTAAAGGAGACTGTAGCAACTACCCCAGGGGGACTAAATGTTGCTAGCTGAAACAAACTGTAATTCGACCTACTGTCTGTTCAAAATAAATGAAAAGAAACCTAGCATTGGGGATTTGTTGCTTTTTCCTGTTGTACCGAACTCGCATCGAACCCATATATATATATATATATATATATATATATATATATATATATATATATATATAATAAAAGTGTCATGCTCACCAAGGCTGCATTTATTTGATCAAAAATACTCCATCATTACTCCAGTCTTCAGTGTCACATGATCCTTCAGAAATCATTCTAATATGATGATTGACTGCTAAAGAAACATTTCTGATTATTATCAATGTTTTTTTTTTATTGTGAGTGGAAACCATTAAACATTTTTTCCGGATTCTTTGATGAAGAGAAAGTTCAAAAGAACAGCATTTAGTTGAGATAGAAATCTTTTGCAATATTATACATGTCTTTATTGTCACTTTTGATCAATTGTCTTAAAGTCCCTGTAAAGGCAATTCTACAAAAAAATTCTAAACACATTATAAATGTTACAAATGTATTGCTAAAACATATTACAAAGACTGTGAACTGTGAAGTACTGAAATGCGGAGTTAGACCGTTAAACAGTTTTTCACCATTGCTATTTTACGGATTTTTTGGGCGGGGCTAAAACAGGGCTTGATGACGCACTGGAGCCCCTGAGCTCGTGGACACGCCCCTACTTGATGACGCACTGGAGCCCCTGAGCTCGTGGACACGCCCCTACTTGATGACACACCGAGGCCACTGAGGCTGATCTCTCCCGACCCCATTCGCAAATGCGAGTTACTGTCAGTACTATTAGTTACTACAGCCTACTGTTTGCTAGCTAGCTATGCCTTCAACACGGAAATGCATATAGGCTACTACCTGGATGCGATCATGTACAAAACAGATCGGTGTCTTTATTTAAATTTCCTAAAAACGATCACATCAAGAAGAGGTGGATTCATTTTGTGTAGAGCCAACCTTGATGAAGAGATGAGGATCACCGCCAACACCCGCCTCTATAGTGATTATTTTACACGGGATAGTTTCATAAACTTTCGTCGGAGACAACTGGGATTCACTGATAATCCGCTGTTACTGGTGAACGGGGCCGAAACGACTATCCCCCGCCAGAGTTCATCCTCCCGTCCCGAAAGCAGTATCACAATATCGCCGTCGACAGCTTTCCCGCTAGTGGGCGTGGTTTCAGCGCAGCCAGCGGACACGCCCCCCAGCGGACACGCCCCCCAGCGTTTGAGAGCAGAGAGTAATGCTCATTTTTTCAAGATTTTGATAGCTTATTTTATGTACTTGCCGGCTTTTTTTATCATTCAAATTTGGCTGGATGGCTAATAACACATTTTTCTGTGGTGTGACATACTCAGAACACATACTTAATTTTGACTTTACAGGGACTTTAAATTAAAAAGCAAGTACTTGCTGAATAAAACGATTCATATCTTTCGGAGAATGAATCTTTTTTTTTGTTTGCCTGTTTTGCTGCTGTAAGAGATTCTTATAAAACATCAATAACAGGAGGGCGAGTGAAAAGAAAATACAGAAATTTATATTTTTGAGTAAACCTTTAAGTGTTTTGGTTGACATTTCTTTCCAAACAAACTCCACAGCGACAGCTAAAGAAATATTTGATCAAGTGCAGTATATTCTGTAGACAAAATATCGCTCAGGATGATGAATTCTCTGGGATGTATCACCTATCAGCCGTGGCAGGTGTGTGAGATGAATGTGCGTTGCTTTGGGTGCTAAAGCCTTGAGAGATACTCGGCCTTGAGTCCCTGACAGCTGCGGTGTAATTTCCTGCCAATTTTGTGCTTAAATACTGCAGTCCGTATTAATAAATGCAAATGCATGAGAGGCAGCCAAGAGTTCAACAAGAAAAAAACACAACTGCCACTAGTGTGTAACCTTGACTCCATGAGAATCCCATTCAGCGCTTGACTTTCTATTCACACATTTTCATAACTGACAGTAAAGAAGACGTATGAGGGTGATTTGTTCTCGGCTTCGCCCCGTGCCGACGTCCAGGCTCTTTGAGACACCGCACTGCCATGAATCATAATGGACAATGTGCTTTGCGGGGAAATACAGAGAATATTCACAGCAAATTGATCTTATGCCGAGGGTTTATGTTTCGTTCCATACAAACAACTAGTAGAATTGATAAACGATAATTCCTGATGGGGCAAAGACCTCACTGTGGGAGATATAAACCACAAAAATATTTCCACATATAGTTACTATTGATGGACAAAAACTGGAACCCAACTAGCAAACAAAACATCTATCAAACCTGTTTAACAACATAGAAGTGTGTCGTTTCAACAGATCAGTGTTTTAAAAGTGTCACAATGTAGCACTCTTCAGAATTCTTAACTATTTAAACATTTAACTTCTTTCCTCCTGCTTCCATTTATCAACACGACCTACTTCCCAACATCTAGAGGAGATGAAACCCAGCCAAACTCGATCCCACACTTGGCATCTCCTTTCTTCCAGCTCTTTAATTGATTCTATTGCAATAAAGGACAACACACTTTACAATTATGACTAAGAGTCCACAACACTCTGGTGGTAACTTAGTTTTATCATAAAGCGCACCACACCGGCAAGCATAAGCACCCACACAGTCATGATTAAATTGAACACCTCAATGCCTCCAAACCAGCTTTCGGCAATGATAAACGACCTGGAAATAAAGATAACATAGCAGGGGATGTCAGTCTTTCTGACCTGAGATCAGATAGGAAAACCCTCCTGATATGCTTAGTGCAGACACTGAGTGTTTAGACGTGATTGGCAGGCGGATTCTGAGCCAACAAACCAGCCCTGGATCTCACCGGTGTAACTCGGCCCTGAATATAATTGCCTTGGCAAAATGAACAGCTCAGACTTAATGTGAAAAAACTGCTGCTGCAGTATTCTGTTAAATCACTGACCGCTCCATTTGTCATCTGTACTAGTAACAGTCACATTTCCATGCCTATTACTATTACAAATAGGTAAACAACGCCAGAGTGTCAAAAAAGAAATACTATTACCCCATACAAGAGTTTATACACTGTTAAATAAAGGATCTAAACAGGTTTTACAGCCTGATGCAACACAAGAAATTGAAAAAAAAAGAGCTTTTAATTCTCTTAGTTCTCTAGAAAAATATTTGATAGAAGAACCAAGAAACCATAACATGGATCTGAAGAACCTTTGAAACCTCAAGACCGTTTTAACCTCCAAAGAACCAAAGAGCATCTCAAAAACCTTAAACAGCCAAAGATAATTACATTGTTTAACCCTTACACTGTGTTGAAAACCCTGTGACACCTTAGACGTTCCCAGTCAAAAAATGTCTGGCCTTTTAAGAATTGCTTAGGCTATAAATTGCTCGTTATGCTATATTATGGCCAAATAATGGATTCAATCTTTTTGTCAACTTGTTTTCTTTCATTTAGGACAGGTTTTGTATTTCTTGATAAAGTAACTGTTTGATCGTAGCACCACAAGTGAGACTTTGTGCCATTTTGTACAAGATAAAAGCATTTCAAAACAAACTTCCTGGTCCTACAATAAAGCACACTAGTGGGAAAACTTTTTTTCCTATATTTTATTAAAGATTGACAAAATTATCCACAAACAATGCTCAGATCAATGAGGCCAATATGATAAATCAGTTCCAAAAATAAATACAAATCCTGTCCTAACTAACTAATATAGCATAATACGAGATTTATAAGCTATATAAAGAGATATATAAGATTTATAAGGGGGGGACTCGAAAAATTATCCCCCCCAAAAAATGGAAAGTACTTATACTCTATGTGTGAGAGAAGTCAATGAGTTTTAGTCCAATGCGATAACATTAACTAACATTTTCTAACAAAAGACCTGAACACAACATGAGGGTTAGATATATTTACATGACAACATTGTTTGCATGCTATTTACAGAACAAGAACAATTTTAAAAACCACATATGTTCTGGTGCTTTAAAGAACCCAGATGGGCTTCTCTTTTAGTTCTTTAGGAAAACATGTAGTTCTGCTGCTTCAAGAAGCCCAGAAACCAAAACGCTGATCTGAAGAACCAAGAATGAAACACCAACAGCTAATTTTTTATCTCCAAAGAAACAAACAACTAAAGAGCCCCAAACAGCCCACAATGCTTTGCTGCAAAGAACCATTAAATAGCCTTTATACTTAAGTGTGTACTCCAATATGAAACTGTACAACCGAGCCCCTGAGTCTATTCTCATAATCGAGATATAATAATATCCCGCTAAATTTACCTTGGAGGTTAAAAGAAGAATGGAAGTGATTTCAGAAATGAAGCTTCTGTTGATGGCTCTTTAGGGCACAAGGACTTAAAAATGAAGAGTGAAAGTGGGTCATTGGATGTAAACAGCCCTGTGTGGACTCCAAAAGCACATGTTAGTTTTGCTCAGTGGTTTATGTTCAGCCCACTTCCACCAGAGAAACCAGCTGGGTCCAGCAGGGCTTTGATTTCGTCCTGAATCTGAGTCTCATATGGACATGAGCAGGATATTTCAGGCTTGTGCTTTATGGAGCGCACAGTGCTTTCCATACAGAAAAGATCAAACACAAAATGACCAGTTCACACTGTCTGACCAAATACGATTATTTATGTATCCGATTGGAATCTGATCTAGAATTATTGACTGTCCACATTGTGTATCGCAACTGTTCAGATCCAATTTGTGTGTCCCATGCCGCTCGTTTGTTTTCCAGAATATCCGCATTGGCTTCTATGGCAATGACGTTGCGTTGGTAGGTATATGCCAAAAACAACAAACAACAGCCGCAGCATGGAGGGGTTTGCGATACTGATGACTTATTGTGTAGCACCAGGGCAGTGTGTAGCATGTGTAGCACCAGGGCAGCAGCAGCAGAACCCTAGGAGGCTGGTATGAGTTCCAAAAAATTCTGCATTTTTTATGAAATCTGTGTTAACAAGATTACATTACATATTACCTAAAAAAAAATTAACTTTGCTTTTATTTTTTTCAGTTTGTTGACTTTTTTTACAGACTCAAAAGATATATATGCCTCGCGCTCAAGCGCACATAAAGCTTGCCACAAAGCACTGGCAAAAGTAGCCTAATGATTATGAATGTGTCAGGGGGAAAAATAGGAAGGAGACATTTTAATTGTTTATTAATAAACCAGTGTTTTCTGAGTCAGAGTTGGCTGCGAAGATGAAGTTGACGATGCTGACTGGTCATCTCTGCAGAATAGTGAACGCATGCCTATAGAGAGAAATGCACCTTTCATTTGAATTACATAATCAGAGAGAATTTGTTTTCAATTTGAATTAGTTTGTTTTAAAAGTAGACATTTCAAGCTTTCTATATGCCTATTTCTCATGTCTGTGAGGCAAGTATCCTATACGCTGAGTTTCGGTTCATTTGTGACGCGCTCTAGATCTTCTTGCAGTCGAAGACGGAGTAACTTTCTCCTCTTAGGGTGCTTTCACACCTGCCTCATTTAGTTCGGTTGAATCGCACTAGAGTTCGTTGTCCCCCTTGGTGTGGTTTGTTTGGGCTGGTGTGAATGTAGCTAATCACACTCTCTGGAGCGGTTCGTTTGTGGTGAGAACGTGATCCGGCCATGAACAGACCCAATTGCCAAAGAACTGCGCATTTTTGGACAAAACCAGCTGCCGTAGTCAGCTGCGCTGTACAATATGGGATGAGGACTAATGTTTGTTGACAGTTTGCACGGACAAACTTGGAGTTGTGAGGTGTGGAGCCTCATAGAAATTTGGTCTGATGACCATACTAGGTCCCAACTTTCAAAAACTCGAAATCTTCGCTTTGTTTAGCAAACAGCTCAGGGAAAGGGGGTTTCATAGATCTGTGGAATTTTCCCGCACGTTAATTCTGACCAATTGAAGTGCAGTTATGGAAATACGTTCAAGACACATCTGGCCAACGAGTGATGTGGATGTTGTCACGTGACTTCATTTTGGTTCGTTCATCAACTCATCAGCTGATTCGGACCAGAGCAATCAGTGTGGTGTGAAAAGGAACCAAAACGCCTGAAAAATGCTACAAAGTATCATTTTTCGCCCTTGGTCCGGACCAAATGAACCAGACTACAGATGTAAAAGCACCCTTAAGTTTATTCCGTGCACTGTCAAGTGCTTCATCAGATTTGTCGTGTTGCCGGTCTTGGCAGCAATGATCTTGCCGCAAATATTGCATCATGCACTGTTGGCATCGAGCCTGGTGAAATGAAGCCACTCTTTTTATCTTTGCCACATCTTTTCATCTATGGGGGTTGGGATGCTTACACACTAATTTCATTTTTTGATATCCGATGGTATCAAGGCAATTCGTTCAGTACCTAAAAAGTATCGAACTCAATACCCAGCTCTAGGTATGAGCGGCTTTATTCCGCGCTGTCGTCTCCGCCGGTTGCAAAACAACACAACCTTGTTTCTGCAGCAACTTTGAGCATGTTTCCTAAAACAACGTCCGACGTTTACGTTTTATGTGGCGTGAGAAAGTAAACCGCGCGAAATCCGATCAGAGCAGTCAGACTGAAACCGATTTCCACAAAAGCGATTTGAATAGGATTACAAACCACATATGAATGCAGCTCAAAACGGATTTGTAAAAATCGCTTTTGATGTGATTTTTTCGCTGTTCACACGTGCTAAATATGATAGGATTTCAATCAGATATGCACAAAAATCAGTCTGAACGAGGCTTTAGTGATCAGATACACA
Organism: Tiaroga cobitis; assembly: GCA_030578255.1. NCBI lineage: Eukaryota > Metazoa > Chordata > Actinopteri > Cypriniformes > Leuciscidae > Tiaroga > Tiaroga cobitis. The sequence continues at coordinate 35,500,778 of CM060600.1, read as the reverse complement.
ATTTTCACCTACCGGATGATAAAACAGATGAAAAAAATCCCACAGACGCACATTGAACGAGGAAGACACAAATTCCAGAAGATCACAGAAACTAGGGGTAGAACTCGCCCTAGCAACCACATAGCAACATGCTAAAAATAAACAGTTAGCAACAAAGTTCAACAGCATCAGTTTCTTCAAAAAAGTGAATAAAGCTATATCACTAGTCAAATATCAAATTGTACAGTATCATAAAGACACAAAGTATAAATATATAAATAAAAGTCCTAAAAACATAAAAATGCAGGTCAATATAGAATAATAGAATAGAATAGAATAAATCAGTTATCAAAGTCATATTCAGTTATCCTTATGTTAATGTAATATAAATTAAATTCAACAAAAAACATTTCTTAAAGTATCTACATAACTACACCGTCTGCCAATCATAGAATAATCACATGCAATGAAAAGAATGTAAATAGACTGTAATGAGAACAGTACTGAATTGGAAGACGAGTACAAGATTTTGATGTATATATTTACGCTGATTCGTTTGAATTTTCCTTGCTTTTATTTTGTGATTATTTTAATTCCTTTCTGTAAAGCACTTTGAATCGCCATAGTGTATGAAATGTGCTTCATAAATAAACTTGCCTTGCCTTGATGAGGAAGAAGCACATCCCAGAAGATTAAAGAAACTTGAAGGGGGTCTTGCCTTAGCAACCACAGCAAAACGCTAAAAGGCAATTACAGCAACACCCTGGCAACGACCTTAGCATCACATTTTCACTAAAAACATCTATGTCACCAACAAAAATGTACCAAGTATATACCATGTTTCTTGGGTACCATGATATTCTCTGAAGTATCTCGGAGTGGAGATATCATCACTGTGCCGTGATACAGCTATAATAATATGTTTATTTTCTATAGCGGCTTTCTACAAACTCAAGGTCACTTTACAATAGTAAGTCCAATGAACATGACAGCAGGCATAAAGACAGGCATAAATGATCAGAGATGAGATCTGTGGAGAGAAAGAGAGGAAAATGATACCCAGGCTTTTAACAGTGGTGGAAGGCTGAACTAAACCAGCAATGTCAATATTGTCAACACAGAGACAGGATGTAAATTGAGGAGGACCAACCAGAAGGAGATTTGTTTTGTGTAGTTTAGAAAATTACTGGTCATCCATGCATTTATTTCATCAATACAAGCCGAAATAGAGTTGGCAGAACTTCAACATAAGGTATGTCTCTGGCCTCCAGCATGCTCTCGTTTCTAACGCATCCTCAATCTGTGCAGACAGAAGACGAGAATCCAGCATCCATCACTTCAGATATTGTATCCTGAAGTGCTGTGTGTGGTGGAGACCCAGAGGCTTACAAAGTTCATAACCATCTGTTTCAATTACAGCACATATGCATCTCATTACGAACACCCTGCTCACACACATATACACCTAAAGCGTGATGTCACTGTCTTCTTCTGGAGCGGCACACAGTGTGAGCGAACGTTTATGGTGGCGGGCATCACTCGGCATTAGACTGCATCAGTGTAATTCCCCGTGATCCACTCTGGTAAGCTCATTCTGATGTATTCCTCCATTCCAGATTCAACATCCGTGACCAAATACAGCTGAAAGCCTCAAAATAAATGCTAACACCCCGTCTGCACTGGAAACGCTGACCGTCTGATGCAAAACTGCACGTAAACATGCAACCAAACATAATTGGTTGACTTCATGCAACTCATAGGTAGAGCTGCAGGACTAATCGAAAATAAAATCTGTGAAATATGTATATACGCTTATGAACGCTTATGAAATTGCAGAGCCTGCGATTTAATTACATAAATGAGAAGTGCTTGTCAGCTCCCTGCAGTTTACAGTCAAAATAAAAGCTGGTTGGTTTGATGATGATGATGATAATATATTATTATATTTTTTTAAATATTTAAATTATTTTTATTTTGTATTTTACAGTGAAATAATATAGTATTAAATAATATTTACATATATATTTAAATATAATTAGTTTGAATTGTTTTAAGTGTATTCGTATGTATTCATTACTAAATGCATTAATAATTACTTCTTTAAATTATTTTAATGTAATTCATATATATTTATTTACAAAAAAAATCAGTAATAATAATGAGAGTTATTATTATCATTATTATTATTTTTACTAATACTACTACAACTGTTATTTTATAGCTATATTGATAATCACAAAATTATGGCCAAATTGTGCAGCCCTCCAAATAAGCATAGCAAACCTGGATCTTTTTTTTTAAATTTCACTGTGTTTTTATCGGGGGGGGGAAAACCTCGCAAATTGATTTTTTCCCCCAACTCATGTTCATATAAGTCTGGGGATGTACCAGTCACTGTATTTGCCAAACACTGCCAGGTTAACTAGTTATCCGTGAGACGACTGGCTGCGTAGGTCTTTCGGATGGACAGAAATTCTGTTTTCACAGTCTACACACTAGGGTGGTCAAAAGTACCGGTACTTCTGTACCAAGTCAATACTTACATTTTTTTAAACGTAACGAGTCTTTCTGCAGTAAACACTATGTACTCACTGCAAAGTTTGGGAGTGACAACCATATTAGAATGAGGGATTGAATCTGAAATTGTAATGTTTGACAACGGACGGGACAAAAAAATCTGATATGTCAAAATAGATCTGTGCATTAAGTCTGAGGGTGTGTTCACACTTGTTGTTCGGTTCGCTTGGTTCGTTTGATCCGGACACCAAAAAAAAAACACTGTTCAGTCCTGGTCCGCTTAGCATTCACATTAGTATTTTTAACACCAAACCTAAAGATACCTAAAGGCATAGGGATTTGTTCACAACCTGATTGGTCGGCTTTTATGATGTATATTTCGTGACGGGACTTACTGAAGATCCAAAACAGTGCCGTGTTCTGGGATAAATGTGCTCTTGTATGTGCGTTAGGGCTTTGACTCCGAACTTCGTTATTCGAAAAGAATTCGAATATTTAAAAAAATAATGATATTTGAACAGCCTTTAATATTCTAACCTGTTATGGTCATTATTTTTTGTAAATGTGTTTGCTTGTAAACGTTGTTTTCAATTCAGATTCCGAGGCTTTTTCACGCCTGGTGAAGTTGTGAATCACGAGCTCATTAGCAAGGCAATTATTGGTCATCTGGGCTCCTGTAGGTGACGTTAGTGTCCTGGTTAGCGCAGCGCCTATTTTGTATATCAAAACAATGGCCGCGCCAACGCCTACAACAACCACTCCCGACGGAGAGTTTGAAATCTACACTCCTGACAATTTGAAAAGCAACGTGTGGCGCTAACGTTACTTACATTTTACCATGTATTTGTTCACTGTTAACATCCTTCTGTGAACGGTAAGCCCCGGCTTCTTTAATCATTTTGACATCGATGAGCTAACGTTAGACCGCTGAACTTTTAGTCATCATGAAAACAGAGCGGTGCGTAATGGAGTGCATCAGAGCAGCATCAAGAATAACAAATACATTGCCGAGAATCTCTTATTTGCATCTTAAAGGGTTAGTTCACCCAAAAATGAAAATTAAGTCATTAATTACTCACCCCCATGCTGTACCAACCCCGTAAGGCCTTCGTTCGTCTTCGGAACACAAATGAAGATATTTATGATTAAATGTGACAGCTGGATCACTCCTCCATAGGCTCCCTAAGGGAATGACACCGGACGGCCCAGAAAGTCAATGAAGAAAATGTTTAAATATTCCATGTCACAACAGTGGCTCAATTATAAGTTTATCAATCGACGAGAATACTTTTTGTGCGAAAAACAAACAAAAATAACGACTTTATTCGACTATTCCTTTTCTTCCTTGTAGGCCTGAAACGAGACTTCAAGAGATTTCCACGACGCATGCGCGAGAATTGCGATCTCCTTCAACTACTTCAGTTCAGTTCTCGCGCGTGCGCGTCGTGGAAATCTCTTGAAGTCTCGTTTCAGGCCTACAAGGAAGAAAAGGAATAGTCGAATAAAGTCGTTATTTTTGTTTGTTTTTTCGCACAAAAAGTATTCTCGTCGCTTGATAAACTTATAGTTGAGCCACTGTTGCGACATGGAATATTTAAACATTTTCTTCATTGACTTTCTGGGCCGTCAAGTGTCATTCCCTTAGGGAGCCTATGGAGCAGTGATCCAGCTCTCAGATTTAATCATAAATATCTTCATTTGTGTTCCGAAGACGAACGAAGGTCTTACGGGGTTGGTACAGCATGGGGGTGAGTAATTAATGACTTAATTTTCATTTTTGGGTGAACTAACCCTTTAAGTTTATTGCCAGTAATAATGACAGGTTTGCGAAAAGTGTAGAACTCGGTTACGGTGAGCTCGCGCAAAACACATCTTCAGCACATTAACTCATTTAAACACATCTGATTGGCCGATGCGTTCAACAGACATGTCTGTGATTGGCTACAATGCTCAACACTGCAAAAGCACGTTGCAATTATGCAAAGGTAAAAATATCAATAAAACTGTAATAGCATGCCCTTTTCATGATTAGGTAAGTTAATCGCGGCAGCTGTAATCTTATTCACATTTGTTTTTCTAATTAATTGTTTTGCTCTATGAGAAAGACAAGGTCACAAAATATCCGGGGCTTTAATTAAAACATTCGGGGCTTAAGCCCCCTTAGCCCAGCCCTAGCGCCGCGGCATTTAATGGTCAAAATATTAATAATTAATATTCGAATATATTCGAATATTAATAAACAAACGAACTTCGAATATGATTTTTGGGCAAAAGTCAAAGCCCTAATGTGCGTAGCTACATATGATGGTATTTTGACCAGCTGAGAACTCGTGAAGAGCTTATAAAATGTGTAAAGGAGTCAAAACTGTGTCAGGAATCCCTCCATCACACACACACACACACACACACACAGATCTGCTGTGAGGAGACTCGGTTCTGATGCCTGAACTGAACTTTGATGAACATCACGACTATGATGAGATAAAACAGCTATTCTTGAGCATTCTGTCCTTTTTTAGGGTCGCATCTTGTGACATCATGTCCTGTTTTTGGTTAATTCACTTGTTTTTGATCGGTGTTGCGTTTATATTTCATTCGAACCGCACTAGAGTTCGTTTGGAAGCGGATTGAGACCGATCTTTTCAGCGGTTTCGGTCCGCTTGTTTGGTGACCACCAGTTCACACGTATTCAAATTAACAGCACAAACAGAACAATCGCACCAGGGTTCGTTTTAATCCAACCAAACATGCCAAATGTGAACACACTCTTAAAGTGTAAGTGAAATAGACTTTTTGCACAGACTGACAATACTGTGAATTTATATGAATGAGTTTCTACACCAGTTTAGACTCTTTTCACAGACCGTGATGATGTGTCTTCACAGTTATTAACATTGTATATCTAAGTTTGTTTTTAGATTTTCATTTTTTTTTAATGTAATGTACATTTAAAACAATTTACTTTGTATTATATTATATTGGCATTAAATTACAGAACATGCAATGCAACGACTGAAGGAATGACTGCAAATTTGACATTGTCTTCAAACATAATCAATTCTCTTTATTTTTTCCTCTTTTGTAAAGTCATAGATATACTATCATTGACTAAATGGGAACGCAAAAATTATATTTGCTGTAGTTTTCGTTCACCACTATTGAAGTTCACCCCTCTATGACAATTTCCGCTTCTGAGAACACCAGAAACGTGAAAAGGTTATAAATCCACCCCCACAGGACGCTAAAAACAAATTGTTCACAGCCACGGTCGAATAGATTCCCCCTTTAGATTTAACATGAAACTGTTACTAAAGCAAACAGTGAACATAGTCCTGCTGAGGATGTGTAGTTTGAAGAGTGTGTAATTTCTGTTGGTATATGGCACTATGTTATCTCTTCTACTCGTCAGTGCTGTTTCTAACCGTTTCTCCACCTAATCTCATCCATCGCTTTAAAAGATATCATTCTTTGTGTAGATTTCAAATGGGTCCAATACGTTTGTGGTCTGCACCGAATCGAGCACATGATCCGCTCTGTGCTGTCGTGTCTCTGGACTGGAGCTGTGGCGGTTCGCGTGACACTGACGCGCAACCAGACTTTATTAGCCCCAAAGGAAAGCATTTTTTACACTGTCTGAATCGTTCCCTATCCCCTATATAGTGCACTGTGTGCCATTCACCATGTAGAAAATAGTACATGTGTGAACAAATGAGCGATTTCAGCCGCAGCTTCGCTATTTATAGTGTAGGGGGCGGAGCTTCAGATTTTGATCCATATTGGTGGAAGTGAGAGCCTGGTCCCACCAGACTCTCATACATTTCATTTGTACATAGAGTCTGGCATCGCTCCATTGACAAGCGTTAACTTCCTTGTAGGCGGGTACTCGTTAAAGTCTAAAACTATTGGATCTGCCCAGAGTCACTCTGGATCTCCCATAACCAATCGCTAGCGTTTGGTCGTGACGCATGACGACTCAAACTAGCGCACGACATCAACGTCATCGTTCTCAGCCACTCCCTCTGTTCGCTGATTGGCCAGGTAAAAAATTGACCGGAGAAAACCAAAGAATACACCGCAAGCCCAGACGTGGTACTGAGGGCAAATTGAGCGGAAGTACGTAGGAGGGCGGAGCCAGGCTAGAAGTGAGAGACTGTAAGTTTTATATCTTCTTAAATGTGAATTTTTTTGTCATTGTTTTGGAGCTCACTAACTAATAGATAACCTTAAGGTTAACATATTCATAATAAAAACCCGAAAACTTACATTTTGATTTCATGGGGACTTTAAACATCAAAAAAGTTCTGATTTTCCAATCAGCTGTGATCAATACTAGGACTTCTAGAAAATCCACTTGTATAAAACAATTGTACACATTACAACCTTCAACATTTCTAATTGTCTACATCTAAGCTGGTTTGCGGGTTAAAGCGGATTTAGCTGGTTAGCAAGCAAGTCTCACATCCTGACCAGCAAAAACAATAAAACAATGAACTGCCAAACCAGACAAACATGACCAGGAAACCATCCTCCGAAACTATCCTAGGCTGTTTTTAAGATTGTTTTCCCATAATTTATGGGCGCGATCGAGTTTTGTGAGTCACAACCAGCCTCGTGCATCAGGTAAATCTAATTATAGCCTTGGAGCTCTAAACTCCTGCTCATTAATAATAAATTGGGATATTATTAATAACGTTTTTATAATTAAATGTAATTGCTAATATTTTATTATGCTATTAATGTTAAATCTTGTAAACAGTATTATGAAATAGTATGATACAATTATGAATAAGTTAGCGGTCATAAATGTGATAATTAATCCACCATCTGACATGAGCGCATTCAATGCAGCACATCCGACGACCTCATCATTTCAATACATAAAAAAGACAAAACTGCTCTTTTTTGAGACCATTTGAAATAAAATCACACAACACATCTTCATGATTATATAAAATGAATCAAACTCATTCGGAGCGAAAATTCCCGTGACATTATCTGTTGCATTAATGAATCAATTACCTTCTCGAACTATTACATTCTATATAACACAACATCGAAACATAATGTAATAAACTATATCAACTAATATCATAAATCAACATCAGATGAATATAGTTTAATATCAGGTTGGCGCAGAGCAAAGTTCCTCCTCAACTTACTGCCGTTATTCCAGTCAGCGCAAGAGCCTCTCTCGCGCACACAAATCCGAAAGAAAAGTCATTTTTAACCTCAGATTACTCTAAATAATATGAATAATGAGATACTCACCTTTACTAATAGAGCCTGTGATGAAGTGAAATATTAGATATAGCAGTAAAATCATTCCAATAGTGTGTGAGCCCCGCAGATCCATGATGCTCGACTGATGCTGGAATGAGACTGACTGACTCTCCTCAGCGCGAGTCTCTCTCTGTGAACGAGCGTGATAGTGTGTGTGTGTGTGTGTGTGTGTGTGTGTGTGTGTGTGTGTGTGTGCACGCGCGCGCGCTCTGCTCTCAGTGGCTCTTTCACGCCATCCTGCTGCCGAAAACATCTGAATACAGTCCGCATGAAACACACACACACACACACACACACACACACACACACACACGCGCGCGCGCAGACACACACTGTATGAAGCTGTTGCCCCTTTAAATTATTGTCATCAGAATAGCTATAAGAAAAATCAGCAATGCAGTCAGACGTCACTTGATATTCAAATTTATTGAACTTATTCAGAGCTCACAGTGACTTTGAAATTTAAATTCGAATTTAAATTAAATTGAGTTAGCCTATAGCAAACAGGATGCAGAATTGCATATAGGCCTACAGTATATATATATATATATATATATATATATATATATATATATATATATATATATATATATATATATATATATATATATATATATATATATATATATATATATATATATATATGGATTTAAATGCAAGAAAAGTAACTGCTAAAACTGCAGTTTTAATAATATTAATATTATACTGTATATATTATAAAAATACAATAAATGAACATGTAAATTTCCAGTATTTCCAGAAACATTATTGTATTAGCAATTAATGCCACATACAGAAAATGTACTAAATATATACATATTTTATATATTAATATAACTTTCATTATCTTAATATATAAAATATATTTAAAAAAAAGATCTATTATGTTTATATTTATCTAATATAAAACAAAGTGGTGGAAATCATGTGTTGCTGAATGACAAATAAATGCTGGCTGTGTTAACTGTTTTGACAGTAATGAACTTCATTTACAACTTTTGAAATGTGCTGAATATCTATAAATACATACAATAAATAATAAAATATCAAATAAATAATAAAAGGCATAATTAGTCAAATGTAATGGTGTAATCATTACTACTTTGTCACAATCTTTGAATTCAAGTATATTCATTGTCATTCCGATTCATCAGCTAATTCAAACAAAAAATAAAAAAATTCACACTCATGAATTAAAACGAGTCACTTTTTAAATCCCGAGTCTTGTTTAACTTTGATATCTGGAGATACTTACAATAGGTTAGTGTATATGCAGGGTCAGGATGGTTTCTGGTGTCTCCTCTTCTAAACAGTGGTTGGTCTCTTTACATGCCGGTCAGACGCTCTCTTCCTGTAAGTGGGCAGTTCGTGGCTAGAATCAGCTGCAAAGTCTCACTAGGAGATATTCTTGTCACATCGATTAAACTCTCTTTCATTATCAATATAAAGCCTCAATAATGACGACAAAACGATTATCTCCAGCATGTGAGTATGCAAGCTTTAAATCAGTGGTGTGAATCACCATGCCAAGTTAACTCAGATGACGGTACCTGTTCCAATAGTCTGATGCAGATGATCAAATGAGGCATGAATTTGTTCTATTTGTGACAACAGAGAAGAGTTGAGGAGCGAATCAACATCAGAACTCAGCTCCTGCTGCTGAATGAGGTGAAGCGTCTCATTACCCACAGTAGGTACATCTGTGTGTGACAGAGAAACACTTCAAAACACACACACATAGAGGGTAAATTTTATTGCAATTTTAAGGAATGAAACACAAAAAAATTTCCGGGGCAACACAAAAGAGAAATCTTGAATTATGCAGCTCCTTTCCATACAACAGTTCAGTGACCACATCTCACATGACAAGCTTCAGAAAGGAGGGGGGAGGGGGGGGGGGGGGGGGGGGGACACACACCGTGAAAGTATATAATTGAAGCACGTGTGACTCATGCAGTGTATCACAAGTCTTCAAAAAGAAGTAAATGTAAATGTTACACACTGAAAACGTTCCCCTCCTCCAAAGCATTGAAAATTGCACTTTTCTAAAAGACAGCCACAGTTGTTGTATGAGTTCATAAAATGTGTTTCATGTCAAAGCTAATTAATTCAGATCTAAATTTACACCATACATGCTGGTGAATTGTGAGTGCATTTATGTTCTGCTAATAACTAATGCTGAACTAAATACAGAACATGTGAACTAGAGACTGTCGCACGCACTCAAAATAAAACCAATTTATTCTCCTGAATTATTCAGTTCTTCACAAAGGTTCGGACAAACTGTTACTAGGATAAAAGCTTTTAGCCAGACAGCTATTGGGAAAACCTTGCTAGAGAGGTCATGAGTCACAGGTGAAGCGAATATCGTTGATCATCTCCTAACAAGGCCACATGTTAAAGTCTGGGTAGATTAGATGGTGAGCAAATAATCAATTCTCATAATCAACATGTTGGAATCAGGAGAAATGGGCAGGAATAAAGATCTGAGCGACTTTAACTAGGGTCCAGTTGTTATGGCCAGGCGACTGGGTCAGAGTATCTCTGAAGCGGCAAGGCTTGTGTGTTGCTCCCGGTCAGCAGTGGTGAGGATTTACAAACAGCGTCCGATGAGGGACAAACCACAAACGACAAACCACAAAAGTGTCTGGCGCTCAAGGTTCATCAATGCATGAAGACCATGAAGGCTATCCCGTCTACTGTGGCACACAAGTCACACAAAATATTAATGATGGTTAAAGGAGGAATGTGTCTCAAAACACAATCAGAGAGCCTATGTCCAATGCCGAAAGTGCCTACAATGGGCACGCGAGCATCAGAACTGGACCTTGGAGCAGTGGAAGAAGGTCACCTGGTCCGACGAGTCTCGTTTTCTTTTACATCACGTGAACGTGTGCGCCGTTTACCTGGGGAAGTGATGCACTGTGGGACGAAGAGAAGCCACTGGAGAGACTGTGATGCTCTGGTTAATGTTCTGCTGGGTCCGGTCACTCTTGTGGACGTCAATTTGACACCAGCCACCTTCCTAAACATTGTTGCAGACCAGGTGGTGTTCCCTGGTGGAAGTGGCTCTTTCAGCAGGATAATACACCCTGCCACACTGCACACACTGATCAGGAATGGTTTGAGGAACATGATGAAGATTCAAGGTGTTGCCCTGGCCTCCAAATTCCCCAGATCTCAATCCAATTGAGCTTCTGTTGGATGTGCTGGACCGACAAGTTCAATCCACCTCACAACCTACAGGACTAAAAGGATCCGCTAAAGTCTTGTTGCCAGAGAGAGACCACAGGACACCATCAGGAGTCTTAAGAGTCTTAAAGAGTCCATGCCTCGGCGGGTCGATGCTGTTTTGGCAGCACGCAGAGGACCAACAGCATCAGTCATCATCGTAAAAAATCTTTTTTTGTTTTTGCTTAGAGCAGGATGATTTTCATGACTAAATAAGATTTTAATCACATTACAATAATGAGAACTTGAAGGAAAATTCATTTTTTGAGGTGAAATATGACCCAAAAAGGTCTTTATGTCTTCAGCTTCCTGCAATGAAAACACAATCAAAGAATGGGAGGCTAATTGTTGAACAGCAGCTGTGAAACATAAACCCTGTTTTACTGTCTCTGATGTCATGCTCACATGAGCTTCACACTCGAGCGCACCACTGACAGACGCCTCTCACTGCAACCACTGGACTATTAAATAGCCATATCACATGTCCTCTCAGGTATAAATGCTATTAAACAATGCTGAGGAGGTCGTCGGCAGACAGCGGGAACATGAGAGTCAGAGGCCAGACCTCTTTCCTCTGAGGAGAACCGTCTGACAGGTTAACCATCATGAGGAACAGCCCTGGGTTACATGAGCACTGCAGCTTTATTACAACATGGATTTATTCTAAACAATGATCGAATAATGTATCAAATAACATCAGTAAACACTGCTGTAGAAGTCAACACATTTATTGTGCAATA